>CAUZXS010000382.1:35000-67500 GCA_963585895.1 Sepioteuthis lessoniana
TTTCAGTTTAGGAACAAAGAAAAAATATGAACAGGTATTATTAAACTCTACAACGCTGAAATTCTGTATTAAAAATTTGACAATATTTTTGTCTACATATATTTTTGTTAATCTTTTCGATTTGCCGTACCGATCTTATGATATTAGGCGGGAATTGGATGAGAAACCTTTCATAATTAGTTATTTTCCACGTATATTTAACATTCAGCATTATAAGGTACGGATTAAAGGTAAGTGGAGCAATCCAGTAGCGCCCTCCCTTACATCTCGGTGTTGTTGCTATTTAAAATGGAGTAGTCAGATCGCTAAAGCCTTCGACCAGGGTCAACTAACAATACTATGTATATATATATATATATATATATATATATAATTGGACTCTCCTGATGAACTAGATATATGAGAGTCCAAATGTCTGTTGAGATTTGAATTAGGAGGTGCCAGTGGAGTAATGGTTATCGTCGTAGGAAATGGACACGGCGACACGAGTTCAAATTCTGGACGAGACTGATTACATTTCACATAGCACTGAAGAAAGGTATGAATCCAATTATTGGGAAAGGTATGAATCCAATTATTGGGAAAGGTATGAATCCAATTATTCTCCCTCCAGCTATGGGTTAATAGTAGGACAGACTAGGTTCTTCAGCATTGGTAAATATGGTTAGAGATTTGAACTGTTGGATTACCTACTCAGGTGATTTGATCATAGTGGTAAAGTTTGTTTGTTTGTTATTTAATAATCTGAAAATATTTATGATAGAATAGTTGTGGAGAAGAATAGTGGCGGTACTATTTAACCCATAGCTGGTATGATAAGAGGGTTCATGCCTTTGTCCGCAACTGGAGTACGAATTCGCTTACTACGATTCCACAATCCGGCGCTTTAACCATTACGCCACGAGGACACCCCTACACACTTTTTAGATGAGCTGATGAGAAAAAAATGATACCCGAGGACGCCACCGATTTTCCAGAACATCACTTCTCATGTTTTGAGATTTGGGAGGTTTCTTTCCTTCTTTGAGGTCTGTTACCCAACTAAGGTTGGACATTTCCATTTGCCTGTCTATTTTATCCATTGCTGTGTAAAGAAGAGATTGGCTGCGGTATTTGGTTTTAGGTTAGCCCATTCACAATAAATTCCAGGCTCAACACTCAGTAGCAAATATTTTCAGTGTGTCTGAAAAACTTCCATTTTATACTTTCTTCTCATATTCTTTTCTTGTAAAAATCATCTTTAAGAAATAGATTATAAGAATTTTAAAATAGGGAGTTACTTTTCACTCACCCTTAGTTGTAAATTCAGTGTAATAGCGAACATACCTGACTGCGATTTAATAATATGTATATATTCCACCCTGCGTGCGATCAGGGTATGACACAAGGTCAATTTTAAAAAAGGGTTCAATACAGAGTTTTCTTGCTGTTTCACTGGGTCCTATACCAAGTTTTAAAAGCCCAGTCTACCCTAATATTTATCCATAGCTAAAGGAAGAATAATTGGTTTCATACCTTTCCAAGAGTGTAAGCGGCATAGGAAATACAAACTGTCTCATCCAGGATTTGAAATCGAGTTGCCGTGTCCATTTCCTACGACGATAATCTCCTCTGCGACATTGTTGTAAGTTCGAACTTCAGTTGCGCTATAACGTTCACTTTCGGATTAATGCCCTTATCCCCAACCCCGAGGTATGGATTAAATAATACTACTGCTGTTCTTCTACAAGGATTGTTTTGGTTGATATGCCGTTAAACGAAGACGGAAAGAAGGAATATATATATATATATATATATATATATATATATATATATATATATGAAGATAAAAAGCAGTTAAAATTCAAATCTCAACAAATGTTAAAAGACCAAAACTATACACATACGAAGAAAAACTTCCCCAACATACACACACGCACACACACAGTGACCCAAAATAAAACAAACTTTATGGCATGTGAAATATCAAAGATTGTAAGGAAAAAAGATGTATAGTCAAAAAAACATACAGACCCCACTTTTAAGAAAAAGAAGAGATAAAAGAGAAACAAGGAACTAACATCTGCAGAAAATCTCACAGAGGGACAGTCGCCACTATATGAACCAAAGACGACGCCAGCCAAAATCATTAACACTCTCTGACGACCGAAAGGAGCTAGAAACATAGAGTAGAGTTAAATGAATAATTTAAAAAAAAATATTAATCTCTTTGTGGCCCTATTTACTTTAAGATATTCAATTTTTCCCAATTTGCACCAACAAAAAAGAGAAAAGTATATATATATATATATATATATATATATATATATATATATATATTACTTGATTCAGAAGAAAATTAACGCATTTTAAAAAATTGGCGCTGTACAAGGCATTTTTTATAATCCTATGAAGATAATATTGTTCTCTGAAAAAAATAATTATACTTCATTATAATTTTTTTTCGTTTAATTTAAGTAAAGGTCTCTCCAGAGATTTATGGATTTAAACATATTTGTTTTCCGTCTAGTTTGGTCGTCTTAACTAAGCAATAAAGCTAGGGAATTATTTTACATCTCCAGCTAGAATAATGGCAGATATATTTTTAATATCTCATAATATCTATTTGTTTTACGTTTCACTAAACATTAATATATATATATATATATATATATATATATATATATATATATATTTGATTCAGAAAAGCAATTTAGTTCCCAAAAATTCGTGGTAGAGCTACATATTACATATATATATAATCCTATAAAATTTGTATTATTCATTGAAATGTTCTTTCAGGAAATAGCTGCTTAATTTTAGTGAGTGTCATTTAAGAGATTAATCGATTTAAACATTTTTGTTTTTTGGTCTACTTTGTAAGCCGCAATAAAGCTAGGTAATTATTTTACATCTCCTGCTAGGAGAATGACCGACATTTTTCTCCTTCTAAAGTGTGCCACGAGCAAGACAAATATTTTAGAACTACTGTAATAGAATAAATATATAGAATCAGTCCGGTAGGTGGCGCTGTAATTCTCTAAAAGACGAGAGAGGTCGCATATTGTTCGTCTACAATTCTTCGATTCGACGACCCTCCCAACACAGTAATAGTCTATCGCTGGCTACTTGCTTGTATTGTGTCCAAGAATTTTTCTGAATTCCAGGCGAAATCATTGGCATTTCTACAGCACTTACTGACGCTTTATCTTCCTGGCTCAGTTCCCACAAACTATACCGCACAAGCACTGAATAGAGCACGCATTAGCAATATAGACTAAGGGTCGAGTCTCTTATAACTATATTTATCTGTCTATCTAGATCTATCGATCTGTATCTACATAGGAAGAAAAGAGATGGCTAAACGGTTAAAACCAGCAAAGAAAATCAAACCCGCTCAATAAGTTCAAATTCCCAGCTAAGCTAGTCACTTTCGTTTTTTGTAGATTTCCCTTGTTAAGGCATGAATCAAACTCTCCCCTTAGGCAACCAGTTCAAAATACCCACGCTGCTATTACCAAGTATATATTTACCCAAAACCTATGGCCAACAAGGTCAATTTTTAAGTGTGGTTCTCTTTTTGTCATTTGTGGTTAGAATCTCCATGGCGTAGTGTCTGGACTGCGACACCGGAGCTAGTGCGAATTCAACTTGCGTTATTGCATTTAAGGACTTTTGGATAAAGCTGTTACATATTCACAATTAAGCTATGTGCGAAATGGGTGAAATGGACATCGAATGTTCATAACAATAGAACATATAAAGAACATAGGAATCTCGGAATTCGAAAACACGTAACGACTTCTTTGTTCAGGTACGAAGCCTTTTTATTACTTTTGAGTTAAAGGTTTCGACATAAGGAGGAGAGACACAATCTTGCTATGCTGTCTTATTCATTTGGCCCCAATCTTGTGCGGCCCCCATAGGGCGCACGTTCGCCTCGCGTCTGCGAGCTCCAAAAGTCGACCGTCTTCGTCCGGTGTCTAATCTTAACTCTTTAACTTTGTTCAAATCTCCACAAACCTCTCCGCGCTTCCGGTGCGTGACGTCACCCGCACCCTGTCACCCGTTTTGTCTCGGAGTATTGTGACATCTGAGTGACATGTCCGCTCTGTGCGCGCTCACGCATTGCAACCTGCATCAAGGTTACACCCAACTAACCCATGCGCTGAGCCGAAAGGTTCTCAGCCTAACTAAACTCAAAGGCATGAACCGAAATCGCTCGACTATTATATAACAAATCTATGAATTCCCTTTCACCTCTCAGCTATGGTGAATATTGTTGTACGGATCCCCCCTATCACAGGTCGGGTCGACGAATACATCCATAGCAACCAATCACATGCAGCTTTCCAAGGTGAGAGAAGAGTTAATGGTAATCGTCGAGGGAAATGGCGTTGTTGAGCCGATTTTATATTCCGGTCGGGTATGTTTGCATTTTGTATTTATTGTCTAGCGGGGAAAGCATGAACCAGTCTCTTTGTCCTGAATTGATTAGTATTGCCACTGAGCTTTCTAGCCTTGGTGGGTAACTGGTCTAGTAGTTACACATAGACTGGTGCTACGAATGATTATTTCATGCCAAATCCTTATATATATATATATATATATATATATATATATATATATGTGTGTGTGTGTGTGTGTGTGTGTGTGTGTGTGTGTGTGTTAAATATATGATTTGTACACACATTTTGTAGATACACACAATTAAATGATCAAACAGTTCTATTTCTAACAATTCAATTTTGCATAAGTCAACAAATTTAAATGATTCCAACTATTGCTATGTATCAGTAGCAATTCAATTAAACATCGGTTATTTGTTTACATACAGTTAATTGGTCAAACAGTTCTATTTCTAACAATCCAATTTAACATAAGTCAACAAATTAGAATGATTCCAAGTATTGCTGTGTATCAGTAACAATTCAATTAAACTTCATTCATGGGTTCACACACAGTGAAAGCGTCAAACAGTTCTATTTCTAGCAATTCAGTTTAACATAAGCCAATAAATTTAAATGATTCCAAATATTGCTATGTATTAGTAGCAATTCAATTAAACTTCAGTTATTTGTTTACACACAGTTAAAGGGTCAAACAGTTCTATTTCTAACAATTCTGTTTTGCATAGGTCATTTGTTTGCACTCCCTTTAAATTTCAGTTTTATTTGACCCATAGATAGGACCCTATCAGGTACTACTACCCAGGTCAGAGTGGACTTGGAAGCGATGGCAATGAAGGGATACCCGGCATTCCCGAAAGCTCTAGGATTGAAACCCTAACATCAGAGTTATTAGTGTCATATACAGGACATTCGCTAGGCGGGGGAGGGTCTAACCTGTCAGCTGAGATGCAGTTGGTTTATTCCACTGTCCCAACCGACTGAGCTGCTTTGTTTTGGTTAATACACTCAGCTGTTAGAATTTCCTCTTGCATTTCACAAATTAATTTCTTTTTACTTCAGAGAAAAAAAAAGAAATCACTAAAAATTATGGGAAAAAAAGAAAGGACTTAAAGCTATGAGTGGTTTAGTTAGTTTTTTTTAAAGGCATGTCAATTTTTGTAGGTCATTTAAAGCCACCCTTGTGAAAGAACAGTAGCGATACTACTTCATCTATAGTCTTGGGATTAGGAAGTTTATACTGTTACCAAGAGCATTTATCTAAAAGTAATAGCGTGACTGGAGTTTGAACTCGTTTATTACGATGTTGTAGTCTAACGAGGCAGCAACAACGCTACGAAGACTCTTCACATGCAGACGATAATATGTTTTGTTTTGTTTTTTTTGGGGTTTTTTTTTTTGTTTTTTTTTTCTTTCTTTTTGTGCCCATAGGAGAAATCGCAATGAGTTTATATGACTATATTGTATGGAAGGAATTAATAAATGAAATGGTGTGTCCTAGTCTGATCGGACTGCAGGTGACCTGGAACATCTTCCAGAAAAAGAAAAAGTTTTGGTGATTCAGGAGAAACCGTAAAAGATAACGTCTTGTTCGGTTCCGTCTTTAGAAATGGTTTACAAGAAGGTCTCTCGGCTTGAAAACAGATTGAATGGAGAAAGAAAGAAAGAAAGAAAGAAAGAAAGAAAGAAAGCATTACTAGAAATAAAAGAGCAAAGAAAGAAAGAAAGAAAACAGAACTAAAAATGAAAGTGCAATGAAAGAAACAAAGAAGAAAAGAAAGAAACTGAAGCAAAATAAAAGAAAGAAAGAAAGAAAGAAAGAAAGAAAGAAACAGATGAAAGGACAAAGAAAGAAGAAAAGAAAGAAACTGAAGCAAAATAAAAGAAAGAAAGAAAGAAAGAAAGAAAGAAAAAAGAAAGAAAGAAAACAGATCTAAAAATGAAAAGGCAAAGAAAGAAACAAAGAAGAAAAGAAAGAAACTGTAGCAAAAGAAAAATATAGCGAAGAAGAAATAATTGGAGGGAGTATCCCCGTGGTGTAATGGTTAAAAGCGATGGACAGCGAAATCGTTGTAAGCGAGTTCGTACTCCAGTCGCGCTATTATGTTCACTTTCGGGCAAATACACTAAGGAAAGGTATGAACACCCTTATACTCCCAGCTATGGGTTAAATAGTACCACTACTGTTCTTCTAGGCATTAGATAACATACAAAGGTTAATATGCCATTAAACAAAGAAACCAAACCAAAGAAATGGATTCTTAATCGGGTTCTATCTTTATTTTACAACTTGCAATCATTTTAAAATTTGCTGAAGAAATTTACTAAGTTTTGTTGCGGCGCAAGACCATATAAATGGGGTACCAAATGAAACTCGAACTCACTCGTTTAGATTGGCTAGTCCAGCTTGCTAACCATTACACCACCCTAGGCACCCTTTAAAATTCCCTGGAGTATGTTAAAAAAAAAGAAGAAAAACACAACCACTGATACTCGCCCAGATTTATGTACTAATTAACATGAATGGAAGATTTTTGTTATTTGTTAAACCACCATCTTTTAAGATCCTTTGAATAAAGAGTACAGTCATCAGTCATTTTTATTTCAGTAGTGAAAGAGGGCGCATCACAATTTAATCTTAGATTTTACATCTCTAAAATGGAGTAACGGAAAGTGCAGGTTCAATATGTCACGTCGTGGGCGTGTCATCATCATCTTATCACTCTATCAGCACGGATATCGCTGACCCTCTCTGGCAACCTCTCCCTATCGTTCATCGCTTCCGGTAGCTCCCCAGGGCTACACCCCGTGTCCTCATAGAGCTGCTGTATGTAGATTCGAGCTAGCCGCCCTGCTTTTGCATGGCCATGTGAAGGTGTCCATAGGAGTACATGCCTTACGAGCTCCTCCATACTTCCCCAGCAGTGCCTTGCATGTCTGGGTCGTCTAACTTGGGTAGTTTTCGTTATGGGTGGTAGGAGACCGTACAGCTGCTGCTTTGTTGAGTGTTGCCTCCAGGACTTGTTCAGTATTGCTCACAGCATTCTTGTGTAGTTGCCGTCAAGCTTTTTCTCCAGCCGTTTAGTTAGCGTCCATGTTGTGCATCCATATAGTAGTATTGACACGATCGCAGCATGGAAAGAAATGCGTTTCATTTTATCGGCCAGGTCTGACTTCCATAAGACCGATAGCCTATTGGTAGCTGTCCATGCCTTTGTTAGCCGCGTGTCGATGTCTGTCTCGTTCGATGAGACACTGCTTCCTAGGTAGGTGGACTTGTCTACTAGTTTCAGAGAGCTACCAGTTAGTGTGGAAATGTCGCCTGTATGATTAAAGCACATGTATTCCGTTTTGTGTGCATTGACATGAAGGCCAATGCCTTCGGCAGCTCGTTCCAGACTATTCAGTAGGTCTTAGGCTTGGGCGGGTGTATTTGCAAGGAATTGCTATGTCATCGGCGTAGTCGGCGTCGGTAATTGTTTTTGCGGGGTACCTTCTGCTTCTTTTCTTTCTTAGCTCGAAACCGTTTTCTTTGATTTTATCGATCGATGTTCTAAACACTTAGTCTAGACAGATGATAAAGAGGTATGGGGCTAGTGTGTCTCCTTGCTGCACTCCAGCTAAAGAATACCAAAAATATTAGAGAAACAGTAAAGAAAATTTCTGACGTTTACGGTCAAGATGACATAATTGATCGCCAAGTTCCAAACTGGTTTTCAGAGTTTCGGTCTAGCGATACGTCATTTAGAGATGAACCTGTAGAGTCGGGTAGGTCAGCAATGGTAGTTGTTGTCTAGCTGAAACGTTAACGATACGTATGACCCGACGTTATGAAGAATCTGCCCGCAAATGTTCTTTCGTTGCTTATCTATATTCAAATATACGCTGCGTGGACATATTGACATAGTTTTTAGCTATGTAACACAGTTGCCGTGATGGTTAATTATTTTATAAACCTGATTTGGTTTGGCTGCGAGTTTTTCATTTAGCTGTTAAGTTAGCTAAAATGTAAGTCAAATTGGAAGGTTTCAGCGAGTACATAACGATCAACACAAGAAGGTCAAAATGTAAATAAAATGTATTCATATCATGTCTGTGACCGTGTTGATTGAAAAAATGAAAACAGTGAATTTGGGACACGTGAGAGATGATGCAATAATTAACAAGATGACATCGCCCTACCAATACGGTACCAAACCTAGTACCATACAGTATAGACAAGCAAGTCTTAAGCCTTGGCTCGGTCCGACCTTCTCCTCCCCAAACCCCCACTATAATCCAACTTTCGGGTCATTTAACCTTTATGTGAAGCAATGACAAGTATACATATCAATGGACTGGCAGTGTTACTTTACCAAAGCGTTCCTGAATAATCCTATTTACCAACCTCTCCGCTCGGGCAGGATATGACACAAGGTCAATTTTTAAGCGGAGTTTAACAGGTTTGAATTCAGAGTTCTCCTAGACTAGTTGCCTAACCAAGGCTGAAGAACCTAGTCTGTCCTACTATTTACCCGTAGCTGGAGGGAGAATAATTGGATTCATACCTTTATCAAGGGTATTAGTACTATGTGAAATGCAATCAGTCTAGTCCAGGATTTGAACTCGTGTCGCCGTGTTCATTTCCTACGACGATAACAATTACACCACGGGCACCACCACACTGAATAATAATCTTCCATCACTATACTTAACCTAGACAAGGACTTTCATCAAACCATAATCAAAATGCTTTAAGAGAAATAGTAGAATGCAAACAATTCAAAAGTACTCCAGAATAAGCACTTGACCTTAAGACATCCCAATCCCCAATCTGGCACCCCTTCCGAAATATAAGAAAAGTGAACAAGAAAATCTCGTCAATAGGAGAAACGTTGTTCTTTTTTCCAAATAAAACCGGGCCCTTTTTAATAAGAATGCCACTAGAAAAATATTCAATTTAGGCTCGTCTGTTGTACCATATTCATCAAACCTTGCAACAAATGACTTCCTTTTTTTTTCGTTCTTAACATAAATGGTCTGAATAGCAAAGATTTTTTAAAGGAAGATCTGGTGAAAACGTTGGGGGAAAACTTACAAAGTTCGAAACAAGCTTAATTTTACCGAAAGTTAACTGATAAATGGTAAGAGGTAATTTAAGAAAATGGCAAGTATATAAGTGATTGAAATTTAATCATTGCTAGATTAATTATGAATATATTATATCTTATTAAAGCGAAAATGATTTATGACTCAACCCAATCAATCAATCAATCGATATATATATATATATATATATATATGTGTGTGTGTGTGTGTGTGTGTGTGTGTGTGTGTGTGTGTGTACTTTGAATATACGCTTTACTACATTTGGTCATCGAAGGGTGTCATCAGCGGTGTATTTTCTTGGGTCATTGGGGAGTTTCGGGTCTTTCAACATCATTCTCCCCTCACCAAGCAGACCCGATCAGATATGATCAGTCTCTGATGCACTCTCCAGTTTACGCTTAAAGGTGTATATATATATATATATATATATATATATATATAT
The DNA here is from genome assembly GCA_963585895.1 of Sepioteuthis lessoniana. Taxonomy (NCBI): domain Eukaryota; kingdom Metazoa; phylum Mollusca; class Cephalopoda; order Myopsida; family Loliginidae; genus Sepioteuthis; species Sepioteuthis lessoniana. The sequence goes on from CAUZXS010000382.1 coordinate 44,919, forward strand.
ATATATATGTATATATATTTCAAAATGAATATATTTCAAAATGACCTATCAATTTTGAAATAATTCTATTTTTTCTCTCTTTGGACCAATATATATATATATATATATATATATTAATGATGATGAAAAAAATATATATATAACACAAAGCTCTTCGAACGAATTGAGCACTCTGGTATCCGGTAAGGTATAAGATATAAACAAACGAACGCTACTACTGCGTGGTATGCTTGTTGGCTGAGTGGTCTGATACTAAGTCTAACGTAAAGTTGGGCTGGTTTCGATCCCAACTTCAAGCGCCTCTACGTTTCTAGCCACACTGAAGAGTTGCGATACAACGAAACAGTCTCTCTGTGGATGATAATATATATATATTGATGATGATGAAAATCTTCATTTGAATTAAGTATATTTTTACATACGTATTTCAGGCAAGGTTGAATGCTGTCTGGAAAATCAGGAAGCAGCTATCAAATGAAAAGATTGGTACTTACCTGAAAAGAAAAAAAAGCATTTATTAGAATCCTGAAGTAATTAGAAAACATTTAAAAGAAATTAAAGTGATTGTTTTGGTTTTATTTGGTTATGCTTTATGGCATACCAACGCTATAAAGTAGCAACAACGAAATAGAAGTATTATAGACACTTAATTACTTTATTCCGTATTAAACAGACATACCAAAGTTTTGCTTCTAAAAACTGGGCTCGTTTATATTATCGGAGGAGGTAACTTCTCTCGTTCAATACTAGCCAATTGAAACCCCCTTTATCTAATAGGACGGTCTACAAACGCTTGCAGGCTATATAATGCTAAATCCTGTCATACAAATCATTTGTAAGTCAATATTCTACAGGTAACTTTATTTTTAAACGATTTAGGGTTCATTTGTTTGCACCCCGTTAAATTTTTTCGAGTATTCTAATTGAGCTCTTATAACTCTGTTGGATATTGATAATTTGTTTGCACACATTTAAATGGTTTCAAGTATAGTAAATGATCAGATATTTTTATTCGACCTTTAGAAGAGATCCTAATAGTTATTACCACACGGGACCAGAGTGGACGAGGGAGTAATGACAATGAAATGGTACTCCACATTCTCCAAAGATCCAAGACGTGAATCTCACCTTCATATGCAGTTAGTGCCATACCAGGACACTCCACAGACCCAACCAACAGGGTGGTATTAAAGTGATAAAAAAAGCTAAAACAAGTTGTTTTTTTTTAATATTAGAAAAAAGTTTTAAAATATACAGTATATTAGCTTGGAACAGATGCAATGTCCAATTTTGTAGATAAATGTTTTTGCCAATATTTAAAGTATTGTCTCTCTTTATCGTTTAGGTTGATTGGTTGGTTTGTTGGTTGGGTTTTATGGTACATCAACCTTTGTAGGTTATTTAACACCAAATACATTTTCTATGCAAATAGTCAGTTCTATTTTAAAATATTCGGCTACACAGGTTAATTGTCAAAAACATTTCTATCTGAAGCCATTCAGTTTATTCAAACAGTTCTAATTCATCTAATTCAGTTTAGTATAAGCACAGATTTTGTTTACACACAGTTAAATGTCAAAACAGTTTTATATTAAACAATTCAGTTTAGTGAAAAAGAGTTCCAATGTCAAAAACAGTTCCATTTCAAACAATTCAGTTTAGCATGAGCACTCAGTTTAAATGTAAGTACAGTTTAATTGTCAAAAACAATTCTATTTCAAGCTATTCAGCATAGTCAAACAGTTCTAATTCAAACAATTCAGTTTAGCATGAGCACTCAGTTTAAATGTAAGTACAGTTTAATTATCAAAAACAATTCTATTTCAAGCTATTCAGTATACTCAAACAGTTCTATTTCAAACAATTCAGTTTACAATAAGTATGCAGTTTATTTCTATTCAACCCATAGATAGGGCCCTATCAGGTGCTACCATTCCGGGCCAGAGTGGACCTGGGAACAATAGCAATGAAGTAGTACTCTACATTCCCCAAAGGTCCAGCATTACTGAAATCTCACCATCAGATTGTTTAGTGTAATACCCAGGACTCTCATTGGGGGGTCTAACTACGCAGTACAAGTGCAGTTGGTGTATTCTACAGCTCCAGACGAATGGGCATGTCATCGTTTAGGAATGATACAATAAGGTTTTTTTTTCTCATATTTTTCTTTCAGATTATAAAGAATATTGTTGGTTATTTTCTTCGATATTCAACCCGATGTTCATCCCAAGAAAAGAATACGTCAGACTTGTATTAAATCTATGATGTTCATAAAGATACCAATGCAAATACAGCAGCAAAACCCAGTTAGGGCATTAAAGGAATGATAAATTCAATGAAAAGAGTTGCAGGTTTTCCCGTTTTTGAATTGGAGCTCTGCGTCTAAAGGAAAAACCTCCTTAGTCAACTGAAACGGAGCCACCCTCAATTACGATGATGCCCTTTCTCATTCTGATCAATGACTTAAAGATCTCTTTGAAGAACTCGGTTTGGAAAAATTGCTTCAACTAACATTAGGAAAATATCTTTTCAAAACCAAAATCCAAGAGAAGAGGCTGAAAATATGTCGTCTAAATGCAGAGGATGAATGTATATATATATATATATAGTATTCTTTGGTCCAGTTAAACCGGAGTTGGGAGTAATTCCATCAGGACAAGAAATTATTCATGAGTGAATATTTAAATTTTCCTGGTAAAGAGCTCAATGTAACAATAATACAGAGCAATAAATTCTTTAAGAAAACAACAAAACCGATCACATAGGATTATAAATTTATTTCCATCCTGTTACGTATTTTTGAAATTTCCAAAAACACGAAAAAAATTAACAGGAAATTTCAAAAATGCGTAACAGGATGGAAATAAATTAATAATCCTATATGACCGGTTTTGTTGTTTTCTTAAAGTATATATATATATATATATATATATATATATGAAACTGGGAGTATAAGTTTGGAACGATTCTAAAGTCCGGTTTTCTAGGTGAATGTTTTAGACAACATTTATCGAAGTAATACCTATTGTTATCGTTCGAGAATGATACAGTGAGTAATATTTACATTTTTCTTTCAGCTCATAAGAATATTGATCGAAATCTTCTGTATTCACCCCTAAGTTGATCCCAACTAAAGAACATATCAGACATATTTTACTCTATGATTTCATGAGCGTGTCTATAAAAGTACAACAGCAAAATCCATCCAAATTACATTTGGGAATGATACATTGAATAAAAGAAATTGGAGATTTTTTCCTTGTGGTTGTTTACGAAGCGGTGATTTCAGTTTAAAGAACGAGCCAAAAGAGGGTCGTCTAAAAAAATCTTGATTCTGGAGCGTTGGAAGCTGTTGTCACAGCAAATTATGTTTCTCCTGCCAGAAATAATAATAATAATATTAATATCAACCCAGCATCTGTCCTAGAAAATGCCACGCATAAACTCCTATAGGACTTTAACATACAAACGGATCACCTAATCCCGGACAGAAGACCAGATTTAATAATAATCAACAAAAAAAGGAGAACTTGCAAAATAGTCGACTTTGCTGTCCCGGCTGACCACAGAATAAAACTCAAAGAATGTGAAAAGAGGGATAAGTACCTCGACCTTGCTAGGAAACTGAAAAAACTGTGGAACATGCAGGTGACAATTATACCAATTGTAATCGGTGCGTTTGGAACAGTAACTAAAGGATTGCTAAAGGGACTAGAGGGCTTGGAAGTTGGTGGACGAATGGAGACCATCTAAACGACAGCACTGTTAAGAACAGCCAGAATACTAAGAAGAGTCCTGGAGACTTGAAGAGACTTGTTGTCACTCAGACTCCAGTGAAAAACCATCGGCTAACGCTGATGTGAAAATCTCTAATGAGTGAGTAATAATAATAATAATAATAATAATAATAAGAAGAAGAAGAAGAAGAAGAAGAAGAAGAAGAAGAAGAAGCCATATTTTCCTGATCTTGTTTCTTCGGACTATCATTTGCTTCTGGGATCACAGAATTTTGGGGATGTTTTGAGTTATTCAATAACAAATCCTATTACACACACGCGTGCACACATACACACACACACACACACACATATATATATATATATATATATATATATATATCATTATATAACTTGTAGCTTTTTGTGCCGTTCCTGTCAAGCTTTTTCTCAATGCGTTTTGTCAGCGTCCTAGTGGTCCATCCATAGAGTAATTTTCATACAACCGCTGCTTGGAAGAAATCTCGTTTTATTTTCTTGGATAGATCAGACTCTGATATGATCGATAGCCTATAGATAGCTATCCATGCTTTCGCTAGACGAATATTGACATCGCTTTCCGTAGAAGAGATGCTGTTGCAGAGGTACGTTTACTAATTTCAGAGAACCGCCATTTAGAGTGGAGATGGCTCCTTCCTTTTAAAACACATGTACACCGTTTTGTTTGTGCTCACGTGGACATCATTTCCTCCCGCTGCCTATTCCAGACAATGCTGAAAGGATTTGATTTGGGTAGGTGCATTTGAAAAAAGCACAATGTCATCTGTATTGCCTGCAGCAATCATAGTTTCTGCGGGATATTGTCTGCATTTTGCCTTTTTTAGTGTAAAGCCCTTTTCTTTTATTAGATCTATCTACATTTAAAGTTCGTTGTCTTGGCACATTATAAACAGATATGGTGCTAATGTATCTCCTTGTTGAACTCCAGCGACAATGTTGAAGGTGTCCATGTCTTCATCCAGTGAGCGAACCTTGGCGTTTGTGATTCTATAGAATATCATTATGGCTGTAACAGCTCCTTTGGGTAGACCATAAACTAGAAGTATTTGATTCATTTTTCCTCTGTGTATCGAGTCAAATGTCTTGGAGACGTCTTCAAACAATAGTATTGCCATAAGGTCTTTTTGCACGAACTCCTTCATTGATTGTTAGAATCTGCAATGTTGTGACTATCCACTCCGAAAATCGTTCTGGTTTTTCATAAGAATGTGTTCATTTTCAGGTTCGATGCGACTGTGAAGAAGACCATTATAAACCTTAGACCATACAGAAGTAAGAGTTATGCCTTTGTTGTTCTTGGTGATTCCTAGATCTCCTTTCTTAGGGAAATAGAGGATGAAGCCTTCTGTCCCTCTCTATGTTGTATTCTGTTTATAAACGGCGTAGCAACATCAAAGGAGCATGTTATCAAATTTCCCAGTCTTCCATACTTTTGAAGGTATTTCGTCGTGGCAGCTTTTCTGTTTTTGATTTTTCTAAGTATTTAAGTTCTTCTTGAGTTGATCAAATTTGTGATTGGTTTATTTGAAACTTTAGGAGAGTTTCCAAGGAGATTCTTTACACATCTGAATTTATCTTCTTGGCTGGTAGTTTTTAATTTTGCTCTCGAAGAGCTCTTTACTCACTTCATTTACAGTCAGCCATACTATAAGTGTTTGCCTTTGTTCTACTGAGATTCTTATCTTATTGATATAACCTTAAATGTATTCTTTTTGTTCTTTTTGGCATGTTTTCGTCCACTCTGTCTTCTTAAGTTTCTTAGCGTTGTCATTTGTTGGGGTTCTTTTATTACACAAGGATACTATTTTCTCGTTATCTCGTTTTTTCCTAACTGCTAGTATATCCTATGGAACTCGATGTTTGGCTCCTGTTTTGATTAATATGCATTCTGCTGCTGCTTCCATTTGGGCATTGACAAAGTTTTCATATTCTTCATTCGGGGAATGTGTTCCAGATATCTCCTGAAGAAGACCGAATTAGTTTCTTAGTGTTACAGTATATGTATTTGTTGTGGCCCCGGAAAGGGTCACTAATGAAAACACAAACATGGATATTAGCTAACAGATGAAAGATAGAGTTACATAGAAAAGGTAAGAAGTCACGTACTGTTCGGATAACATCGATATTGATCTGCCCGGTGGCAGCGAAATCTCTCAGTACTAATAACGGTGAGAAGCGTCCATTATGGTGAGATGGGTTAGGCTCCCACAACAGTATTGCTAGTATCTCTATAGGTAAATGTGGAACTGGCGTATCTTGTTGGTTTGACTGTATCTATCTTATTTCTGCATAGACTCAGGCATATCTTTGCAGGGACTATTCTAAGATCGAAAGATACTTCTTCAAAAGAGGAGTACGCTTCTTAGCTTAAAGCGCTAACTATCCACTTCTTGTTTATGATTGTTGCTGTTTTGATACATAGAGCCTGAAACTATTTATTCAGCTGAGAAGTAGTACGCAAAGCATTAACTAAGAAGGGGGAAAGCGTTGTTAAGTAGTAAATTTAGTACAGATATTTAGGAAGGCAGAGCAAAAAAGAAAATAAAGAGAAAATCTTTGTAGCCACGTGACTAAATTTCAGAATAAATCAGTGTAAAGAAAGGAAATATAAAGAAAAAGGGAGGAAAAAAATGCAAAATAAAACAAGTAACGCAACGCTGTACTGTTAATTACAAGCAAACCCGACAGAATTTATGTATTGTTTTCAAAATTGTCTTTGCTTTTGCTATTTTGAACTGAAGATATTGTTATATAATTACGGAATGATTTTTTTTATATAAATCATTTTTCGTTAATTATATTTTATCATTCGGCTTGGTTGGGCTTTGAACTATTCGGCTCTTAGTGCAGGTGCACACACATTGAGTACAGTTTACGCTCGTGCGCAGAGGATATGACAATCACAAATGTCATGATAAAAACCCCAGATAGAAAATTGGGACTGGTGTGTGAATGACGTCATGCCTGGGAGCGATGGGCTGAGAATGTGGTGATTTTGAAAAAGACGTTAGTTGAGATACGACTCTGGGCCGGGCCAGTCCAGCTAGGGGCTACGGGATGCCCAGCGCGTTTGTTGGGTCAGATAGTACAGTCAGCATAGTAAAAATTGTGTCTCTCTCCCTTCGTGTCGAAAAACTAAAGTCAAGAAGTTAACAAACGTTTCGTACCTGAACAACAGAGAGTCGTCAGTGTTTCGTATTTCCCTGCACCAGTATATTTTACAGTATGTTTATATTGTTTTACCTGTATTTTTCTCTATTGTAGGTTTTGGCTGTTTAAATACATAAAGGTAAATACAGTTAATTTAGTATAATACTTTTTCCTTTTAAAGCTACTAATCTGTTACCGATGTGGAAGATACAGATTATGTAACCTAAGTAAAACTTACCACATTGAACATAAACTAATAGTACCTAATTGCTCTTAGTCTGAACAAAAAATAAGTATCAGCAACAAATCAAAATAAAATAAAAACAATGAAGTGAAAAAGACAAAAATAGTGAATTGCTGAACAAATCTAGGTGAGGAAAACCATTTTTCTGCTAATATATATAATCAGAAGCCATGGAGACAGCATGGTGGATGTGAAGCAAGGTGAATGAATCCAAAGATGAGTCAACTGTGAGCATCATCAAAGGCTGGGTGGAAGAACAGCCAGGATAAAATAGTTCATTCGGTAAACTATTGCTAATCATCGATGAGGGTGAATCTGAATCAAACAGGACACCTTTCCAAACTGCATCCTTCTTCCTGCATTAAAAACCGAGATTGTAAGTCTTGCTCCAGTATTCAAAAAATCAGCTACAGTTCTCGAACTCAAGCCATATTTAACGTCAGGACTTTAAAAAGAATAGGCTAATATTTGACACTGCCTCCCACCAGACGGGGATCCACACAAGGTCAATGACCCAAAGGTCGATTATTTTGGGGGTTTAGGGGAGGGGAAGGTTGGGAAAGAGCCGAAGCTCAAGCCCTGTTGGACTCTGATGCAGCTCACCCACCCAAAAGTGGCCCAGCCAAACCTGGGCCACTTACGGTCTCAAGTCTGCCTTTGTTGAGCTGTACCCGAACCAGCGGGTGTGCACGGACGGTGTTGGCTGTAGAACATAACATAGACTTAGTATGCATGTATACATACAAGAAAATAGGTACTACTCAAGCGAACTAGAAATGCAATACCAGGATACGGGTAATGATAGGTGTTTATCACAGGATCTGCATAGAAAAACTCCATCAGTATTGTCATATGAAGGGTAGGAATGTTTCTTCGTCCTCGTGCCCTAAAACCACTAAATTGCATTGAGAAAATACAACCAAGAATGTTATATGCTTCATTTAACGGCAACCCCTGCGCAACAATCAACTCCTGATTCAATACCACCAATGCCAGTGATGAAACTGGCGTCATCACCTTCAACCACCAGCTATTTTCCCTTGTTCCTAGCATTCCCAGACACAATGAACTAATCATCAGAGGAGACATGTATGTTTAAAAAGGCAAAGTCGGAACCAATAATTCTGCTTACACAACTCGTCAAGTAAAAATGGAGAATATCTAACTGACTTCTCACTCGAAAACACGACAAACATGACTCAATACTACATTCCAAAAAGGGGTGGGAAAATTATGGACCTACACCTACGGAAATAATATTGAAACACACACAAACCCACATACATATATATATGTTTAATTGTAAGGAAAGAGTTTGCTGGTAATTTTTTTTTCCAAAAGAGTAGTTAGATTTCATTTGTTTGCACAAAGTTAAATGGTTTCAAGTTTTCCCATCTAACGCTAATAGTTCTGTTTAATATTAATCTGTTGTTTGTACACATTCAACTAGTTTAGTTGATAGTTTACATTAGTAATTGTATTTATCAAGTATTCCTATGTAATTTTAAAAAGTTGCACACTTCTGTATGATTTCAAATGGATAATCATAATACTTCTTTGTAAATGATTGAACAGTCCTAATTTGAGCCTGTGAATAATGGCAATGAACGGGTACTCCCCATTCCCTAAAGTTTTAGAATAGGAACCTCACCATCAGATGAGGTTTAGTGTCATGCCCAGGACACTAGTTGGAGCGGTGGATCTTACATCTCAGTGGGATATGCAATAAGTATACACTTATTTTCTATTGAATATTAAAAATCCAAATAGATATTATTAAGTTCTATCTCGTTGGTGGGGGTCTTACTCCTTTGCAGAGGTACAGTCGGTGGTTTCTACTGCCCTAGCCGACTGGTCAATATCGAGTTTGTTAATAATTAAAACTACGTTATCATTATGTAATATTATATTATCAAGGATGCCACGTACTCTTTTGAACAAACCCTGAAAGCAGCACTCGGCAAAACAATAGCTTTATCTTCCATTTCAAATTATTGAAGTAAGACGGACAAGTCATGCTGGGCAGAGCTGGAGATGTAGACACGAACACATAAGCGACGTCCAACAGCGAACTCTTATACATGGACAGAGAAGGATTGGCCGACCAGCATGGACTTACATTCATCAGCTCTGTGCGGACACTGGACGCCGTCCAGCGTACCTGCCAAGATCAATGGCTAATGAAGATAGATGGTGTGAGAGAAACAAAGGTGTCTATGCTATCAGGATGATGATGATGATGATGCATTTTATCATTGGTTTAGAAAAAATCATGTATGTTAGAAATATATTATTTATAATTTGGTTGATTTGATTTTATAGCATATCAACCATTGTAGGTTATTTAATGCCAAATCCTGTATTTACATATATATTGAATATATAAGTTCACCTACGTAGGAAGCAGTGTCTCGTCAACCGACGCAGACATTAACACGTAACTAGCAAAGGCATGGACAGCTATCGATAGTCTATCAGTCATATGGAAGTCAGACCTGTCCGATGAAATAAAACGCAGATCTTTCCAAGCAGCGGTCGTGTCGATACTACTATAGGGATACACAACATGGACGCTAACTAAGCGTATGGAGAAAAAGCTTGACGGCAATTACACAAGAATGCTGTGAGCAATATTGAACAAGTCCTGGAGGCAGTACCCTACAAAACAGCAGCAGTAGAGCTACCTACCACCCATCACGAAAGCTATCCAAGTTGGACGAACCAGACATGCGGGACACTGCTGGAAAAGTAGAGACGAAATCATAAGTGACATACACCGGTAGACTCCTTCACATGGACGAGCAAAGGTAGGACGACCAGCTCGAACAACAACTCTGTGCCGATAGAGGATGTAGCATTGAAGACCTGCCGGGAGCAATGGACGATAGAGACGGGTCAGGGAGATCTGTGCTTGTGGCGTGACATAATGATGATGATGATGATTTGTAAATTAATTTTGTAGATACATGTTTAAACGAGCCTGAGCTCCTTTTTTTACACTGTTAAATGGTTTTATGGATTTTAATCTCAGACGAATATCACTATTTATTCTTAATCATTTGTTTGCACAAAATAGTTTTTTAAGTATTACTATTTAAGAGTAACCATGTAACATCAGTCATTTGTTTACATACAGTTGAATGATCAAACAATTTAAACTTAGTTTATAAAGCAAACAGTGATTTTTGACCCTATAAGGCGCTACCACACTGGACCAGAGTGGACATTGCCCAGTCGGCTGGAAGTGTTGAAAACACCGACTGCACCTCTTCAGAAGGGTAAGACTCCCCACCCGCAACGAGGGTCCTATATATTACACTAAGCAATCTGATGGTAAGTTTCCAGTGATGCTGGAGCTTTGGGGAATATGGAGCACCCCTTCATTGCCATCGCTCCCAGGTCCACTTTGGCCTGAAGTTGTAGCATCTCATAGCGCCTATCTATTGGTCAAATAGCACTAAATTGCGTATATAGGTTAAACTGAATAGTTTGGAAGAGAACTGTTTTTGACATTGAAACTGTACTAGGCTAAACTGTATTGTTCGAATAGAACTGTTTTAACATTAAACTGGGTATAAACAAAAACAATACTTCTACTCAACTAAATTGTTTGAATCAGAACTGTTTGACTAAACTGAATAGCTTGAAATAGAAATATTTTTGACAGTTGAACTGTGTACTTATGCTTAAATAAATTGTTTGAAACAGAACTGTTAATTTGTATAAATATAGATTTGATATTAAATAACCTAAAATGGTTGATACCCATAAAACCCAAGTAACCATTCAATCAACGAACCAACTAAACAACCAGAGTGACATGGGAGCAATCGCGGTGAAGGGTTCCTTCTCATTCTCCAAAGCTCCAACATTACTGGAGCCTCACGATCAAATTGTTTAGTGTCCTATACAGGACACTCACTGGGAGGGGACCCATCTGAAGAGATGTAATCAGTGCATTCTGCAGTCTCAGCCGATTGGGCTATTATTAATTAGTAATACAATACTTGATGACTAACTAAAATAAATGTCATAGATAAAGAGCTGATAGAAAATCTATCAAAAAACTTTTGGGTGGAGATAAATTGGAGCTATTGGTTCTGGATCACTCCTTAGAAGCAGGAAATAGGGAGAGAGGAATATTCTCCCGATGTGGTTTGTTCTTCACGGTTGACATTTTCAGACGCTCTTGTTCATCGTTCAATACAATACTACTTCTATGTTTAAATAGTTTAAAAGTAAGTGTCTATCAAAGAATCTCTTGAATCAAAAGCAGAATAGTTCTTTTCGAATGGAATACACCTTACTGCTAAAAAAAAAAGGAAAATGGGTGAATCGAGGATCTATCCGACTTCCAACCTATTCAGATTTGATACAGGGTTATATTGTTGTAAAATCACGATGATCACAACTCATCACTGCCGCTTGATACCCAAACGGATCTGCTTTGATCAAATCCGAAAAACCCAACTGCCCGCTTCAACGGTCGACCTTAAACAATCCGTATTTCAAAATCCTCATATTCTCTAGACTAGCTCCCCCAGATACGACGTCAACCACCTACTTAATTCACTCCAAAGGCTGTTCAGCCCCATTTCATGACTGGAAGTTTATTTCGACACATGATGATTGACATATCCTTTCCGCACGAGCGTAAAAGTGCCCATCTGACTATGGCACCTGAACTAAGAGACACCAAATAGTTCAAAGTCTTACTAAATAATAAAATATAATCAACGTAAAATGATTAATATAAAAAAAAACATTACTTTAATTATATAATGATATCATATTTCATGGCTGCTTCAGGCGTAAAACGATGAACTTGTTAAGCAATCTCTGCTTAAAGGGAAAAGTCATTGGATCAGGTGATCAATATCATTACTGAATTAGTGTTAACGCCAAATTAGCCCTGGATATTCCAACAAAGGTATAGTTTCTTTTGGGTTATTTAATACTAAATAGGGTATTTCCGTTGACTTCAGCGGAGTGTCTGGCATCCGGGCCGGACGCTCAATGCTCCGTGGCAGACTTGATGCCGAAAGGCCTCCAACTTCGGCTGGGCCACCTTCGGCTGGGCGAACTGCATCATTGACTTCTTTGTCACCCTTGTATAGCACTGGGCCCCGTGGTCTGGTTTAAGCTATAATCAGGCAGACGTGCCTGGACCCAGATTTGGGTCAATGTCTAGCAAGGCTCATAAGGCCCACATTGCGCTAAGTAGCCCGATGACCAGCCTAGTCCAGCAGGGCTCGAGCCCTCCCCTAAATCCCCACTACAATCGACCTTCGGGTCATTGACTTTGTGTCAAGTCCTGCCTGGTGGGAGGCAGAGACAAATATCGGGTTATTTAATGCTAAAACCATTATTGTAAAAGAACAGTAGTGGTATTATAAAATCAATAGCTGAAGAGAATATGGGGGTTCCTACCTTTACAAAAGGTATTAGTCTGCAAGAGAACGTAATAGCTCGATTTGAATTCGAACTCATATTTCAGGACTGCAGTCCACTACTTGAGCCATTACGCCACGGAGAATCACTCCCCGCTGAGATAATTGAAGAGTGGGGCACTGAATACATGAGAATAGAATAAACACTTGAAAATTTTGGAAAAAAGGTCAATTTTATGTTAGTTTTATTTTAGTTATCTTTGCCTAATAAAAAAATCACGTGTGGCTCAAACTCATAATAAATAATTGTAATTAAATTTAGTCCAATCGTCTGATGCAGTAGAATATGCCGACTGCATCTTTGCAGAGGGGTAAGACCCCCTATAACAAGTTTTATTGATTTAATACTAAAACGCATTAGGGTGAGGCTCTAGTACAAGAGATTTGAAGAATGGGGAGCACTCTTTCATTATCATTTCTTCTAGGCCCACTTTGACCTGGTTTTATTGTATCCGTTAGGGTCCTATCAATAAGTTAAGTAGAATTGTTAAATCATCTACCATATTCGAAACCATTCAACTGTATGTAAAGAAAAGATTAATAATGAATTGAATAATTGATAATAGTGTGAAATTATTTAACTGTGAGAAAACGAATGAATTTTGATTAGAATTATGTTAAATAGCAATACTTGAAACCATTTACCTGTGTCCAAACAATATATAGCAATATTTGAAAAAAATTAACTTGAAAACATGAAAACGAGAAAGAAAACAATTTAACTTGAAAACTTGAAAGCGAGTTCTGACTCGTTTGTAAATGTTGCTCACAAACTATTCTTCTACAAATTATATCGCATCATCATCAAGTCACGCTGACAGCGAGAAAAAAATCATATATATATATATATATATATATATATATATATATATATATATCTATATATATATATATATATATATATATATATATATATATATATATCTTTTTTTTTAAGAAAAAACCAAAGACCGGTTAATTTAGGATTATAAATTTATTTCCATCCTGTTTTTCAGTTTCTGGTGTAAACCAAAAACACGAAGAAAAATATAACAGGACTTCTTCAGATCCAATGGATAAATAAAACAGAATAGACACGTGGGGTGGAGGGGGACGGGGGAAGAGATTAAGGAGTTACTTCCTCGTTTTATTGAATTTCCGTTTTTTTATTTGCCTATTTATTTTATTTTCAAATTTCTTCCGTCAGTTATAATTACGGTAATTTAACTTTTTTATTTATTTGTTTAATTTATTTTCTTTTCGGGTTAAGTTCGAGATACTATATATATATATATATATATATATATATATATATATAATTTAGCACTAAATAACCAACAAAGGGTTATACATCATTAAACATAACTAACCAACCAACCAACCAACGTAATTTAACAAATAAATGCTAATATTTTGATTCTTTTAATTTTTTTTCCCCTGTCTTCTATTTCCCTAACCCATTAAAAAAATGTAATTCACTAAACTTCTTGCTTAGATGTAGCACAAAGCCGTATAAATGGGGCACCCAATGAGACTTGATCTCATTCGTGTCGTTTTGCTATTGTAGCTTGCTGACCATTTCACCATCCGAGGAGACCATGCCTTAAAAGAATACGCTGCTATCACGGGTTGTGTCGTCGGAAGTAGATTCGTCCCACAGAAATAGACTCGTCCCACGGAGGTCAAATCCTGGACGAAGATTATGCTATAGGAACAGAGATGAATCCATCTCTCACGCCTCTCCTTTGAGAAAATCAGGCAGATTGGACCTTTAAGCTTTGAAACGGCAACCTATCAAGGGAATGGATAATTTAAAAATGCTGATCAGCTGTACTCCATATAAACTGTCACATCCTGCCCGATTATCAAAGTTTACATTTTTTCAACAGAAATTGCCGAGTTAATCTGCTAACATTTCTCAGTAGCTGACACATTGTTCAGAACATCCAAGATAAGAATATTAAAACGAAAGGTTGGTGAAATAATGGCCTACTCAGGGCTTTAGGGCATGTTTGTTGTTCTTGTTATTTACTTATATTTCCAAAATGGAGCCCAGATGCACACCCGCAGATGCACCCAATCAAAAAATGACGCCGTCAGCAAAAGAAGCGAGCTTAAACCATTCCCTGATAATACCGTCGACAGATTAAGTCGCACTTGTTCTAATCCAAAGTTCTGAAGTAGATTACGATGTTTCAAAATTTAGAGCCTAAGGAGATGATCTGGAGGAAGGCAGAGAAATTACTTCTGCAGCGATAAGATGCTGGTGGCGGAGTATTAAACATTTGATGACAGAGGCAAAGGATTATTTATTTGACAAACATTCGTGTTGTTCAGAGTTTTATTTCGACCCGGAATAGTACCACCCAGTTGGTTGGATTTAGAATACACTGCCTGTATCCTCTAATCAGGATAAGACCCACAAAAGTGGTGTCCTGGGAATAACATTAAACTGCATTTGCTGATGTGGTTCCAGTTTTAAGAGCCAGTAAATTAATAAAGGTCGCTGTTTTTTGAAACAGGTAAACACTTCAAACTTAGTTGCAATATATTTTTTTTTAAAAAGCCACAGCATAACTAAAGTTCGCTATCATTTTAAACAGGTGTAGACTTCAAACTTAGCTGGAATATGATTTTTTTACAAGCCACTGCATAAATAAAGTTCGCAATCATTTAAAATAGGTGAACACTTCCTGCTGAGTAGCAATATCAATGTTTTAAGAGTCATTTTTAAAATAATGTCCACTATCATTTTTCATCTTTTTTTTGAGGAAAACTATATAATTCATGTAGATGGAAATCATTTTAAACATTTTCTTAAACAGAGCTACTTGACCCATAGATGTTACTCTAACAGGTACTCCTACTCCAGATTAGAGTGGACCTGAGAGTAATGGCAACGTAGAGGATGAGTTAACACTTACCAGAGCCTCTGAATCATAGCCTCACCACTGGATGAAGGTTATTATACTCAAAATAACCCTTATTGGAGGGTGTATTGTCACTTCACCGGCAGTGAAATCTGCTTATTCTAATCTAAGCCCACAAAGAATAAGTAAGGTTGAGATATTATCCCGAAATATTAATGTATACAACTTCTTAGAGTTCCCGGCATATTGCCATAAAATATTTGCTATTTTTACTCTCCCAAAAATATCATTAAGTTTTTATCTATGGATAGTGTTAAAACATGCATTTAAAAAAAATACTTCATTCAATAAGACGCTTATTACCCGCTATTACACTTGAGTATTTTAAAAATATTATAAGCGTTGAAGTTTTAACATTCAAGTTGCGGTTAATAAATGTTCAATGTTTTGCGAAAATCCCAATCCCCCCGGTGGGCCATCTAGCAGGTCAAAATTATACCTTAAATTGAAAATTTTTAAATCAAGTAGTTTTTTTTTGTGTTTGCTTTTCCTGGTATTGTAGATTAAGGGTATGTAAAATAATTATGTAAATTTTATTTTCAAAAATTTGAGTGAATTTTTAAATCTTCAAAAATCTAATCAAAATTCATGCTTTATTCTTCCCACCGTTCATTGTGCTCCAAGTATTGTTTAATGATTAGTGAAAATGAATAAAAATGAACGAATTATTTAATAATGTTTATTTGTTTGAATTTTAACTGTAGAAGTTGACGCTCAAAATTATTTGAACAGACACAAAATCTATATTTTTTTTTATAATTTTGGATGACAGGAACGATTAATAATTTTAAGAAATGGGGGAGTGGTGGTTTAAATTAACTTTTGTTGACTTTTTTTTCAAATTAACAAACTATGCGTGCCAGGTCGAATACACCGTGAAGCACATTCTCATTGAATGGACTGACCTGGCCCATATAAGAGAAACCGTGTATAGTGCAAACGACATGAAGGAGCTGTTCCGAAAAAAATGAAAATAAAGAATGTAATGTATTTCCTAAAAGCAGTGAATCTATAGGGAAAAATCAAAAAGAATTTTCAACAAAACTAAATTTATCTTATAAACGGTTCCTCAATAAGAAATACTTCAACAAAATCTGTTCCTTTCTACAAGGCGTTCCTTCAAAAAATAATAAAGGAAAAAAAAAAGAAAATCTTTTTACTACAAGATGATTCTCTACAAATAAACTTTCAATGAAACCAGATTCTTTATACTGACCATTTTCCTATAAATAAGTTCCAACATAACGGATCTTTTTTGACTTGATTCGGCATTAAATGACCAAGGAAGTTGATATGCCGTAAAACAAACAAAAGCAAAAAAAAAAAAAAATAGCTACATGAGTTTGTTTTTTCAATATTTATAACTTGAGCCTGTAGTTTACGAGACTTACTCTCAGGTCTCGTTTCCACAAATAGAACACAAATTTTACAAGCAAGTAAACAAAGGGAATGTAACAACAACAAACATTAAGAAACAAGCAATTTAATAATCAAATTAAATAACAATGTTCCTTTGATGTGCTTGTATGTGTATGTAGAAAATACAGCAATTGCCAGTTCAATAAAAAATGATTTGTTAGCCCGTGTGTGCGTGTGTACATGTTGGGAAAGTCTACTGAATCAATGTGTCCATAGTTGGCCGAAGTAAAGAGGATAAAAATTTGACTTTACTTACATACATGTGTATATATATATATATATATATATATATATATATATATATATATACATATGTATGTATGTGTGTGGGGGGGACCATAAGTATGGGCCTTTTGTTTTCTTTTGTTCACACGTGCGTTTTTTATGAACTTTGGCGACAACGTGTCGCGTTACGGTAGTCAGCAAAAGAACGTCTTATGCTTCTTCGCCCTGACTCATATGTGCGATGCCTTCTGCTGTCCTTGCCTCTGGTAGTGGAATGCCTTAGTTAATTAAATTTTTGCTATTTTGTGGGGAAATTAAAGTGGATCAAAAAGTGGATTTTGTTTTGTTTTATTGCGGGTCCTAAAACTCAAGCGTGCAGATATTTCTTGACCAATCAGATTCGCATAATTACTAATTTATTTTGGAGACTAAATATTTTTCAATTAATTAGTTTCTCAGCAGAATTTTTTAGAATGTTCTTATTTTGTGTTTTTAGCTGATTGGTTGAAAAATATAAAACTGTAACTGCAATGTTAATGTGATTTTGATCCGAAATTTCAAGAATGTTCTTATCTATGTTTTGGGGCTTGATTATTTTGGGGCTAAAATATGTGTATTCTATAAGCCCTTACAACTGAATGTAGCTTATTCCTTGGACAACCACCGTTTCGGCGGGGGACCTTAGCCCTCTACAGGAGAAAAGGGAATAGTCACCGACAGAGAAGGCATTTTTCATGATAGCTGGAAATATATGTACTTTCATATCGTGAATTCCGTTTCATATTACTTTATGTTTGTACTGTGTAGCGGCTGAAAATCAGTGACAAAAAAGGAATAAAATAAACAAGATGACAGTATAACCAGGGTGGGCTGAAAGGTTCATCGGCTGAAAAGTTTATATGATGACGACGTGTCTCTTGTTAAGGACTTTTTGACCAATGTTTCTCAGCAATACCAATGGAATTAGTGTGTGAAAAGCAAGTGGAGACGATATTCACAAGTTAAACACACTTGGTGACATTCTATGCGAGTATTCTGGTCAATCATTGAATTCAAACCTGTTATTGCCCAGTCGGCTGGAGCTGTAGAATACACCGACTGCACCTCTACAGAGTGTAGCACCTGATAGGGCCCTATCTATGGGTTAAATAGAACTAACAGCATACTTATGCTAAACTGAATTGTTTGAGTAAAATGAATAGCTTGAAATAGAAACTTTTTTGACAATTAAATCGTACTTACATTTGAACTGCGTGCTCATGCTTAACTGAATTATTTGATATAGAACTGTTTTTTCGACATTAAAACTGTATTTACACTTAACTGAATTGTTACATATAACTGCTTGAATAGTTTGAAATGGAAATGTTTTTGACAATTAAACTGTGTACTTATGCTAAACTGAATTGTTTTAAATAAGTAAGTAAAGTTGGCGACCATAGTCGAGGGTTACCCGAAGGCTCCCTTTTCGATAGCTACTACACCAAGGTGTAGGGGAGGGCGCTACTCCTTCCCTGGATTGCTCTACTTTACCCTTGAGCCGTACCTGATAATGCTGAGTGTTAAGCAATCAAGTACCATTTTTTGAGTCTTTGGTATGACTCGACCTGGGATTGAACCCAGGTCTCCCGCGCCATTGGCGAACACTCTAACCGCTCGGCCAATGTCCCACCCGAGCGGAGGGGTTGGTAAATATATATTAGTCAAAATATGAATATATATAAACATACGTGGAGGTGCCCGTACTGTAATGGTTATCGTCGCAGGAAATTGACCCGGTGACACGAGTTCAAATCCTGGACGAGACTGATTTCCCTGTAGCAACATAAAACAGAAGTGTGTTTGACACATTACTTAGTTTCAACCATCTGAAATATGCCGATGTACGTGTTGGGGATGGGAAAAGTGAATATTTAGTCCTAATGTATAATGCGCACCCATAACTTTAAGGCCTAAACGTCTGGAAAAGGTTCGTATGATATACGAATAGTAATGACATTATCCTATCCAATACTAATAATTTATATACAGTTATGTCTATCAAATGCTCATCCTTTGTTTGCACAAATAGTTTTAATTTTAGTTAGGTTTGGTTTGATTTGGTTTAATGGCATATCAACCATTGTAGGTTATTTAATGCCAAATCCTTTGTATACATATAAACAGTTCTATTTCAAATAATTCAGTTTAACGTAAGTACGCAGTTTCAATGTAAAAAAACAGTTCTATATCAAACAATTCAGTTTAGCATAAGTATACAGTTTAAACACACAGTTAAATGTATAAGCAGTTTTATTTAAACAAATCCATTTAGCATAATTACACTGTTTAGTTCTATTTGACCCATCGATGGGACTCTATCAAGCACTACCACTCCAGGTCAGAGTGGCCCAGCGGTTAGAGTGTTCGCCAATGGCCCGGGAGACCTGGGTTCAATCCCAGGTCGAGTCATACCAAAGACTTTAAAAAAAATGGTACTTGATACCACCTTGCTTAACACTCAGCATTATAAGTTACGGTTCAAGGGTAAAGTGGAGCAATCCTGGGAATGGAGTAGCGCCCTCCCCTACACCTTGGTGTAGTAGCTATCGAAAAGGGAGCCTTCGGGTCACCCTCGACTATGGTCGCTAACTTTACTTACTTACATAAATATGGTTTCACGTGTTCTTGTCTAATACAAATGATTTTCAAACGGTGACACGAGTTCAAATCCTTGACCAGGCTAATTACATTTCACATAGCACTAATACCCTTGGGAAAGGTATGAATCCTATTATTCTCCCTCCAGCTATGGGTAAATAGTAGGGCAGACTAGGATCTTCAGCCTTGGTGAGGCAACTAGTCTTGGAGAAGAAAAACTCTGAATTCAAACCTGTTAAACTCCGCTTAAAAAATTGACCCTGTGTCATATCCTGCCCGAGCTGAGGGGTTGGTAAATATATATATAAACATATATGGAGAGATCTGAATAAACACACACGCGCTCGCGCGTACATATATATATATATCCCAGATGTTCTTTATTAGTTGACGTTTGTGGGATGAAATATATTTTCAAATGAATTAGTCTAAACAGTAATGACTGAGCTGTCATCTTTGAGAAAGCTTCGTATCGTTCCCTGATTTTTAATCAGGATGCCCAGACTATCAAGAATATTGTCTTCATATAATACGTCTTTTAAAATTGTATTCTGAACAGAGACTAGGCGTTTACAAAGTCAATAATATATAAAAATATATTTTAAATAGAGTCATTCTATCTTTCTTTCTTTCTTTCTTTCTTTCTTTCTTTCTTTCTTTCTCTTATAACTATGTGGAAAAATAAATCTAGTTTACTGACTTTCCATGAGACTACATCGGTCAGCCTATCGCTGAATTGTCAATCACTACTCACAGCTATGAGCCAAATAGTATCAATGTTGTTCTTGTACAGCGAGGGCTTTGGCATCAAATAACCCATGAAGGTTGACATGCCATTAAACATAGAAAGCTGACCAAACTAAACACCACTGGCTGTTGGTCGTCTTCTCGCCAAAATTGTTTTTATTGCGGTCCCACACTGTTCATTTATCTTTGCTGGGATGTAAAACATTGAAGATAACAATTATTTGAAATAGTACTCTTTTGTCATTTAACTGTGCGTGGACAAAAACTGTACTTATGCTAAACTGAATTGTTTGAATGAGAATTGATTGACTGGACTGAATCGCTTGAAATAGAAATGTTTTTAATAATTAAACTGTGTTCTCATGCTAAACTGAATTGTTTGAAATCAAACTATTTTGACAATTAACTATGTGTAAACAAAACTATACTTATTCTAAACTGAATTGTTTGAATTAGAACTGTTTGAATAAACGGAATAGCTTGAAATAGAAATGTCTTTGACAATTAAACTGTGTACTTATGTGAAACTGAATTGTTTGAAATATAACTCATGATTTGTATAAAAATGGCGTTAAATAACCTACAAAGGTTTATATGCCATAAAAAAACGACCAACCAACTAACCAACCAATCGCAGATAACATTTGTCTGCTTGCAAATCACTTAACTAAAATTCACATGTTTTCACATGCATCTTACCTGCCATTCGTGTTAGGAATTAACCAAACCATTGATGGAAAATGAACTGCGAGTTTGGACGAACTACCTCTTTGGTGAAATCGATCTTCTAGCATTTAGAACCACACGGTTGCCTGATTGAAATTATTCAATCCCAGTTATTTTTTCAAACAATCTTATGGTCACCATCTGTCTATTAAACATCAACGGTTTCTGCAATCATTTAATTTATTTTCATTATCTACACTACCTCTCAAATACATACGGATATTTTTGACATATATTATTTAACAGCATTATTCTATGCTTTACAGCTGACCCTCGTAAATTATTAAACGGATACAGCAATTAAAATAGTATCTTGCTTTCAAATACATTTCTGTAGAAGCTGCAACGAATATATGGAACATAATAACACTATCGGTTTGAGCAAGGGTTCAGCTATAAAACAGTTTCTTTCTTGTAAATAAAAAAGGGCTTTGCAAATGGTGGTGACCGTTAGCAATTTAGGGAATTGGAAACCTGGCAATTTACCAACTTTTTAGCACGTTGGATTTCGCTCCGGGTGATATAATCACTATTTTGAGTACTTGACTTTCAAATATTCAGCGTGAACAGTCTGATGCGAGGTGTGGTCATTCCACAAACCATTAGATCTTGTGTCTTTATTTTACCTTATTTCGCCTTTTCGTGTACAACATCGAAAAAATGGCGAAGATTTTGACATCGTCAAAAAGGTCGAGTGTCAGATGAGAAGACAGACATTTTGCACTTAAAAAGGAGATTTTCGGTTTGTCGTCCTTTACCGATGCCATAGCTTTTTTTTTTTTGCTTTTGCTTTTGTTGCTGTCATTGTTTGTTTTTTTGTTTTTGTTTGTCTTTTTCGTTTGTTTTTGCTTATTTCTTTATTTTGGTTTTCTTTTCTTTTTCTCTACTGGGTTACATTTCGTCAGAAAGGTCAACGTCAAGTTTTTCAGAAAGGCAATAAAATATGAAGCATAAAAAAATCATATAATACTACGTATGTCATTTTGAAACATTTCTACAAACACAGTCACAGAGACAATGACAGACAGAAAGAAAGAGATGTATATGTATACACGCTCTTATCTTACAAAATGTCTGTTGATATAAGTTAGAGCGTGAGTCGGTCAATCATTCTAAGTCCGTCTGCTCATAATCTATCTATCTATCTATCTATCTATCTATATACCAATATATATATATATAAATATGTTCATATATATATATATATATATATATATATATATATATATATATTTAAGATGTATGTATCTATGTTAGTCAGTTCAAATTATCTATCTATCTATATATATATATATA
>CAUZXS010000382.1:72500-104568 GCA_963585895.1 Sepioteuthis lessoniana
TTTATTCTTTGCTTTTAATCCAACTATGATCTGTATTTATGCCTGGTAGAAATCTGCATCCATCTTTCGGTAAAAATTATGGAATAAGTACACTAAGAGTATGTATATCTTGCCTTTTTTTTTCTTTTCTCTCTTTTTCTTTTTTTTAAGCTAATAATAAACAAGGCGCAAAGCATGAAGTCATTTTTCTGGATGATAATGTGTCTTGTCATAGAATAAAGGGGTTTAAAGATTTTCTCTCGGAAAGGCAAAAAGAATTAATGATATAACCTTTTGGGATCTAAATCGAATTAAAAACCAAGGTGGAATTCTTTTTGTTAAATGCTCCAAGTAGAGAAGATATATGAAATACCATTCTGGAAAGTTTGAATCACTTTGATAAAGAATTTTGATTTGAATTAGTGAAAACCAGGCTTGAAACTATCAAGGAATTCATGAAGGAGCATAAGAATATTAATTCTTATTTTTTGTCACTGAGTTCCATTTTTTTCCCTCTGCATAGTTTGGAACAAAAATAGCATTAATTGAAATAACTTAATGTAGTTTGATAAAACCTTTCACAAGTAAATTTTTTTTTGTTTCTTTCTTTCTTCCTTTCTTTGTTTTATGGCACAACCACCTTTGTAATTTATTTATGTGAGAATACCCACCTCTGCAGCTCGATGCATAAGTTACTAACTTATGTTTGGCCGGACCGAGCGAGAGGCAGGTTCACAGGGAAAAGGACAAAAACACAACAAGAACTTTGTAGTTAAAACGCCAAGGGAGGATGGAGAGCGTCTAACACTTTGTGGATAATTAGTTCTAGTTTGAGTTTCGGCTGGCAAAAGATTATCTTAACTAACTGGATCCGGCTGATAATGTCACTGTTCGTTGTTTCTTTGTTCTGACCTAATCAACATTCCTCAAACCCAAACTAAATCTAACTGCTAGGACCCAAAACGCACCTGTATATTTACAGAATGTTCCATTATTATTTCCGGCCAAGGGACACCCACGAATAAACCCATAACGTTTTCTGGGGTCATTTCTCTCTTTCAAAAACTGGGCATAAAAATAATTTCTAGCCTAGCCGTCTCCGATACAGGGACGTTAAATTCAGACCCTTTTAAGTTTTTGACCAGTACCCAACAAGTACTTAACACTTACCCACGTCCATGGCCATAAGTATAAACATTTTCTTATCTAGATTTCCTTAATCTAGTTAATGGCTTTTCCAAACATTTGAAATTTGATATCCAGGCCGAATCTAACTCATCTTACCACATATATATATATATGTATGTGTATGTGTGTGTAGGTGTGTAGGTGTGTGCACACACATGTGCGTAGGCGTATATATATATATATATATATACACACACACATATATGGGTGCACACACACACACACACACACGTGTGTATACATGTATGTGCATATATCCAACTCATAGTGTCACATTTAATGCCAAATCTATTTTTATACAAACAGTTCTATTTCAAAGAATTCAATCTAGCATAAGTCATCATCATCATCATGTTGTGCCGCTAGCACGGATATCCTTGACCCTCTCTCGCCACTTCTCCCTGTCGTTCACCGCCTCTGGCAGGTCCTCAGGGCTACATCCCGTATCCTCACATAGCTGCTGTATGTATGTTCGAGCTGGTCGTCCGGCCCTTACTCGGCCATATATGGGGGTCCATAGGAGTACATCACATATGAGCTCGTCCCTGCTTCTTAAGCAGTGGCCTGCATGTGTAGTTCGTCTAACTTGGATGATTTTCGTGATGGGAGGCAGGTGGCCGTATAGTTGGTGCTTTGTGGGGTAAGTACGCAGTTTAAATGTCAGAACAGTTCTATTTCAAGTATCTCCGTTTACTATAACTGGACCTGGGAGCTATGAAAAATAAAAGGGTACTCGACATTCCACAAAGCTCCAGTATTACTTGAACATCACCATCAAATTGTTTAGTATCATATCTAAGACACTTGTTATGGAGGGGCTTATCCCTCTGCAAAGTCATTCTACTGAATGAGTGGTATTACTTATTAAGGTCTCACCAATGGCTCATTTCAAATTTCATTATCTTCTATTATTCTTATAACTATTTAACTGTGGGCAAAAATAATCATTAATATTAAATGGAATTATTGAGAATTATTCCTGTTTAGTAGCAATGCTTGGAACCATTAAACTGAATAATGTTCAATAGGATTATTAATGTTAGATAGCGAGACTAGAAACCATTTTTGTACTGTGTATGATATTAAACTGCATCCAATATTGAAGATCCAATCGTGGAGTTAGTTGGTAGTAGATTACCCCTTTATTACTATTATTCTCAAGTCCACTCCTACCCGGAGAGTGAGTACCTGTTAGTGTACCAGCTATGGGTCACATAGAACTGTTCATTAGGGATTAATATAATTAAATAAAATTAATAGTATTAAATAGCTATAATTGAAACTATTTGACAAACAATAACTAACAAGAGTGGAAATCAGTTGACTGTGTGCACAGATAATTAATACTAAATTGTATTATCAGTGTTAAATATCAATATTTGAAACCATTTTACTATGTGCAAACAAATGAGCTCTGTCCTGTTTAAAAACAATAATACCTACAATCTATTAGCTTACAATATATATATATATATATATATATATATATATATATATATGTATACATATATATATATATATATATATATATAAATCCTATATATATATATATATATATATATATATATATATATAGTCATCTACAGACGGACTTTCGTTGTATCGTGACTCTTCAGGGTGGCTAGACATGAGAGATACTTCAAGCAAAGACCGAAACCCAGCTGACTTATGGTCCTGCGATTTCTTACCCAGGACCATCATCATTTTCTGTGCGAGTGAAAGTACTTTTTACTTATATGATTGATAAAAAATAAAACACAACCAGACCCAATAAACCCGTTCATTTCACCCGTTTCCCTGGGAAATTTCAATAACATTCTATCCCTCAAAAGTTCATGACAAACATATAAGTACCATGGTATGTATTCACTAAATTATGTTTTTGCCCAGTCGGCTTGGACTGAAGAATATACCGACTGCACCTTTGCAACAAGTGTCCTGCATATGACACTAAGCAATCCGATGGTGAGGTTCAAGTAATCCTGGAGCTTTGGGGAATGCGGAGTTCTCCTTCATCGCCATCGCTCCCAGGTCCACTTTGGCCCACAATGGTAGCTCCTGATACGGCCCTATTTATGGGTCAAATAGAACTAAACTTTGTATTTATGCTAAACTGAATTGTTTACAATAGATCTGTTTTTGTATGCTAAAGGGAACTGTTTGAAATGGAACTGTCTTTTGACATTGAAACTGTGTACTTATGCTAAACTGAATTGTTTGATGTAGAACTGTTTTATATGTATAAAAATGAATTCGGCATTAAATAACCTACAATAGTAGATGCACCATAAAACTAAACGAAACGAAACCAAACCAAACCTAAATTATGTTTTCTTGGATATTTGGACGGCGTGAACCTTAAACGTGTGTAAAATTCTATTTATATTAGAGACTTCCATATGGCGTTAAAAGTTATGCTAGGGCCGTGGATCGGATTTCTTGAGCATAACATGTTTGCTTATTCTTTCAGTCATCTTATTTTCTCATGATGTATTTTTATTTCTTTTATTCTAAGTTCGTTTCAATTTTTAGTTCACTATTTTCTGTACCTGTACACGCTCAACAAAGAGAGGTTAACGCTATCAAGCATCCAGGGGTTTTGATAAGAGACATTTAGATGGCGTCGCAGCAGTTGAAAGTGCAGCAATGTCTGATCTATCCAATAGAGCGACAGGGAAAATGTTTTTAGATTGGTTGGATTTCCCATAACGGAAATGGCGCTTATTTCTTTACGTTTCTTCTGCCAAAATGCTCGTTCTTTTACAATTATTTTCTTTTCATATCCGGTGAAGAGATTTTCGCTGTCCTTACGCTTCTTTTTAACGAATATTTCTTTCTTTTTAATTTTTTTTTTTTTTTTGACTCTCCATACCACAATAGACACTTTTCTGCAATATTTTACATGCTGAGCCAACTGTCTGTAAGTGCTTAGACGTTAGTCGCTGCTTTTATTGATAGCATTGTGTTTAATATTTTTTCTAGGTTTTTCTTTTCACCTATTATATTGTGAGCATTATTATTTTAATTCCTTCTTTCACTCTCTCCCTTCCTCCCTTTAGGTTTTCTTCTTTTTCTCCACCCCTCCCCACCTCTCTCTCTCTCTCTCTCTCTCTCACTATATATATATATAATTTTCCCTTTTTTTTGCATCTTTTAAACCGCTCTTATCTCTCAATTAATCTCTTACCCGCCCCCCTCTCTCTCTCTCTATCTATCTATCTCTCTCTTTTTCTTTGCGATTTTTTTCGCATTTTTTAAACGTGTCTTCTTCCTATTATTCATTTCCTTGGTTCATTTTCTTGATCTCATTTTTCCGTATTTTTCCATTCTTTCCTCCCACTTATCTATCTATCTATCTATCTATCTATCTATCTATCTATCTATCTATCTCACTCGATCAATCTGTCTATCTATCTATCAGTGTCTAAATATATCTATCTTTTGCTTCTTGCTTTCTCTCTCTCTCTCTCTCTCTCTCTCTCTCTCTCTCTCTCTCTCTCTCTCTCTTCCGCTCCCTCTCTTCCGCTCCCTCTCTCTCTCTCTCTCTCTCTCATTGTACCTTTTTCCCATTTTTATCATCTTTTAAGCTTTTCCTACTCTTTCTATTATTCTTCCTATGAGTCCACTTTACAAAGTCACTGGGTTGATTTTCTTGCTCTCTTTTTTCCCGAATTTTTTACAATGTTTTTTGCTTTTTTTTCCTCTCTCTCTCTCTCTCTCTCTCTCTCTCTCTCTCTCTCTCTCTCTCTGAATCTCTTTCACTGTGTAAATATATATGCCAATCTTTATCCTTTTCTCTCTCTCTCTCTCTCTCCTCTCTTTCTCTCAATCATTCTATCTATCTCTATCTATCAATTGTTCTGTGTTTCTTTCCAATTTTTTCACATCTTTTAAACACCCATTTCATTTCCCTTTCTTCTCCACCTCTCTCCCTCTCTCTCTCTCTGTCTCCCCATCTCTTTCTCTCTCAATCACCCTCTCTCTCCTCTCTCACATTTTGTTTCTTTTTCTCTCTATTTGAGTCTCAATCTCTTTCACAGTCTATATTTGTCTTATATTTATTTATCTTTATTTATCTTTATCCTTCTCTCTCTATCTATCTATCTTTATCTCTCTCTCTCTCTCTCTCTCTCTCTCTCTCTCTCTCAATCACACACACACATACACACACACACACACACACACACACACACACACACACCACCCCTTTCTTGCAAATTTCTAGCGTCTTTTGATATTTATTTCATGAATGTATCTATTCATTTCTTTGTTTTGTGTTATTTTGTGTCTATTATTTTTACTTGGTTACACATTTAACTTGCGAGTTGTAAAATCAATGCATCTATAACAAACATGCTTTTAAAAGTATCGGGCGTCCAGTGGTTTTGATAAAAGCTATTAACACGGACACATAGGTAGTGCTGTTGCCTAAATAATCCTTCGATGTCATACACAGGGAGAATTTCCGATCTCTCACAGAGCGAGAATATATATATATAGGATTTATTTATTTATTTATTTATTTTGTTCTTACATATATGCATTTTTCCAGCTTGATGCTTTCGTCAGAGCCCATGTATGGCACAAGACCTTCTTAATGGGGTATTCAATGAGACTTTAACTCACTCGT
Source organism: Sepioteuthis lessoniana (assembly GCA_963585895.1). NCBI lineage: Eukaryota > Metazoa > Mollusca > Cephalopoda > Myopsida > Loliginidae > Sepioteuthis > Sepioteuthis lessoniana. The sequence goes on from CAUZXS010000382.1 coordinate 78,298, forward strand.
GTTTGCAATTTGAATGGTTTTCAGTTGGTTATGGGTTTTTTTTTATGTTGGTAACTCATTTCTTTTTCTTAGAGTGTGTTTTCCTTAGTCTGCTTTACCCCTCATTTGTTTTTGATATTTGATACGTTGTATGTGTGTGTGTGTGTGTGTGTGTGTGTGTGTGTGTGTGTGTGTGTGTGTGTGTGTTGAAGTGGTTTCGAATTTCCCAAACTGCTAAGTATTTGTCGCTGCCTCCCACCAGACACGACTTGACACAAGGTCAAAAGCCCGAAGGCCGATTAAAGTGGGGATAAAGGGGAGGGGAAGGTCGGGAACGAGCCGAGACTCGAACCCTGCTTGTCTGTGCTGCTCATCGGCTCACTTAGTGCAATGTGAGCCTGATGAGGCAAGCAGTTTCACGAACCCAAATGTGGGTCCGGGCACGTATGCCAGTTTGCGGCTTAAACTAGACGCATGGTCTAGTACCGTACAAGGGGGACAAAGGAGACAAAAATGCAGCTCACCCACCCGAAGGTAGCCTAGTTGAAACTAGTTGCCTAATTAAAGACCCCAAGTCTGCCATTGTTCCTTTTCCAGGGCCACGCTCCGGACCGATGTCCAGAACAGGCCCCGGGGCGCTCCTCGCCGGAATTTCACAAACTGCTATTTTCTCTCTGTGTTTGTGTGAATGTGTCTTGAGATTTCCCCCCGTGTATGTGTGTGTGTTTGTGGTAGTTGGAATTAAAGAGTATATATATATATATATATATATATATATATATATATATATATATATGCGTGTGTGTGGTGTATGATTGTGTCTGTGTGCCTTTGAGTGATTGTATGTGTTGAGTGGGTGTGAGTGTATGTGTGTGTATACGTGTGTCTGACTTTCTATTTGCCCAAATGTGTGCATACTTACCTGTATACATATCTATATATATGTGTTCTTTACATGCGTGTATATGACATTTATATATATATATATATATATATATATATGTGTGTGTGTGTGTGTGTATATATATATATAAATATATATATATATATATATATATATATACGTGTGTGTGTGTGTGGTGTGTGCGTGTGTATTTAAATTTATATATGTTGGTTTTGGGGCGGGGGCTTTTCATATATATATATATATATATATATAGAATTTAACCAGTTTCTTCATGTTATATATATATATATATATATATATATATATATAGTTTGTTAATGAATAGTGTTTTGCAGTAATATTCTTAAACAAGCCAAAGCTGATTAGTTTTTAATACATTTCAATGTTTTCATGTTTTTTTTAATTAACCCTAATATTTCTACACGCCATTCGTTTGCACATTTACATATCTATATTTGAACCATAGATGGGATTATAACTGATACAATCACTAGAGTGGACCTGAGAATAATGGCCATAACAGGAACACTCCACACACGTCAAAGCTCCGGGACTGGAGCCTCGTAATCAGATTGTTTATTGACATATCAGGTCACTCATTGGACGGGTCTTGCCTCTGTGCAAAGATGCACTTTGCGCATTCTACAGCTCTAGCCGAATATATTTATGTGGTGGGGATGACTACATTTCTACTTACCTCTTTACATATATATATTTATGTGTTTACGCATGTGTCTGCAAATATTCACATGTATATATTACAAATATGCGTGTGTGTGAACGCACGAGTATATATATATATATATATATATATATATATATATATATTTGTGAGCATATACCAATATATATATATATATATATAGGTAGATGCGCGCACACACACACACACACACACATATATATATATATATATATATATATATATATATATATATATATATATATATAGGCAGATATGCACAAATGTATGTATACATGCGTATATATATACGTACATGTTTGTGTGTCTTTGTTATCGTGTGCACCAGTCTGTGTATACCAAACTGTTTATATATATGTATGTGTGTATGTATATGAGTGTGCTTGAGAGTGTGTATGTCAACGTGAGTTTGTGTAATTCTACCGGTCAACATATATCACATATATATGCATGTACTAGCATGTATATTGTTGACACCATTAACAAAACTGTTAATAAGTTTAGTAATAACATCAGGCCATTTGGCCCTTCTAAATGCCCAGTTTATGTAAGACTTCCTTGGATTGCATCTCCTAACCAGTTGATTGCCGTTAAGGTTTCTTCTTCTGTTACTGTTACGTGCTGTTATAATGCGGCTATGATTCGAACCCTATTTACAACTCGAGCTGCATTTCGCACTATTCATAAAGATGTGCTCCCTCTCTTTCAACAAAGCAATTTCATTCATAAATTTCGATGTTACTCTCATGCCAATATATATATATATATATATATATATATATATATATATATATATATATAGTGCACTTCCCAATGTCTTGAGGTTTGGGTCCAACAGCATTTTCCAAGAGACATTCGTAATCGCACAATATCCGGGCATTAAAAATTACTCAATTCTGCCAACTGTGAGCATTTGAATGCTTTAAATAGATATACATCATCATCATCATCATGTCGTGCCGCCACCACGGATATCCTTGACCATCTCTTGCCACTTCTCCCTATCATTCATCGCCTCCGGCAGGTCTTCTGGGTTATATCCTGTGTCCTCACATAGCTGCTGTATGTAAGTTCGGGCTGCTCTTCCTGCTTTTGCTTGGCCATATGTGGGGGTCCATAGGAGTACGTCACTTATGAGCTCGTCCTTGCTTCTCCAGCAGTGTCCGGCGTGTCTGGCTCGTCTAACCTGTATAGTTTTCGTGATGGGAGGCAAGTGGCCGGACAGATGGCGTCTCGTGGAGTGTTGTCGCCAGGACTTGTTCAATATTGCTCTCAACATTCTTGTACAGTGAATTATAACGATGGGTGTTTTGGTGTCTTGCATTGAGCCAGGACAAAACAACATTTAATTGTCCCAGAAACCCTTTACATATTATTTTACAGGCCAACCCTGTGCAAACAAAAGCCAAAGTACTCCTTGAACCCACCTGGAGAAAATTTTTACTTGACTCAAGGCGGTTTTGAATTTTTTTTATTCTCTCCCTTGATCTTGCTATCATTCTAATTTTAACCCCCCCTTTTAATTAATCTTATTTACATTGTTTTTAAACGACTTCTGATGGCTGTCGCTTGCAAATGTCAGATGAAAGGGTCCATGCAATCCCAATAAATTCCATATATTGTAATCTCTCTATTTTGCATGTCTCTCAGTATTTGCCTCTTTATATTTGTATGTACCAACAATATGAATATATATATATATATATATATATATATATATATAACTGTGTATGTGCTCCCTCATATACTTATATATATATATATATATATATATATATATATATATATATATATATATATATATATATATATATATTACAAATGAACCTTTTCCAGTTCATAAATTATTTCATAACTTTCTCCTATCGTAGCATTATTCTCTTCATAACAATTGCATTAAGACAACGAAAATGGTCTTTCTATTTTTTTCCTAGACTTTCATTACATTACTGAAGGTAAATAATTTACAATATATTTCTTGATATATAAATATAAAAGTCTTTCCTGTGTCCGCATAACTATGCATTTAAATTTTAAATGCAAAATCTAGTCTATCATTGATATATCTATTGTTTCTTTGCTTTTCACATTTGTTTTTATGCAAGTTTTTCCTTTAATATTTTATACTTAATATGTTAATACATTTCTGTACTGACATTATTTGCAATTATCTTCTATGATAAAATCATTTGCAAATATATTTTCATTCGAACTGTCTATTACATAAAATTGCATCCGATGGTGTGGCTCCAGTTCTGAAGCTTTTGGAAATGGGAAGTAACGGTTTGGGGCCATTACTCCCAGGGCAAACGCGATCCGACGTGGTTGGATGTATCCTATAACTCCGCCTCGGGGAGGATGCGACGACTCAGAGTCAATTTGAATAGTTTTATTTTAATTAAGTTTTCCTTCTCCTGTTTGCCATACCCAGACCAAATAACGCAGTCTGAACTTTTCTCCAAAGCTACAAGCAATAGTATATATATATATATATATATATATATATATATATATATATATATATATATATATATATATATATATATATTGGAAGACGAACTAGAACCTTTCTACAACAGCTCTATACCGACACAGGATGTAGACTAGAGGACCAGTTGGAAGTGATGGATGATAGAAACATATGGTGAGAGAGAGAGTAAGTGAAGTCCGTGATAGCAGCATGGCATGATTATATATATATATATATATATATATATATATATATATATATATAACGAATGTTATACACGCGGAATCACCTTTCTCGTGTAATTACGCAAAATCAAGAAACGGTTGCTATGACATCTAACGGCAGCAAGTAAACGCATTTTTAAATCACAAACTGCACCGAAATGAAGATGAACGAACGTCTAATGTAATGTCCGCTTTTAGTTGATCTTGTGTATACATAGATATATATTTCTTTTAAATACCCTATCCGGTGGCAAAAGCTGCTCGGTAGCGCCAGGAGTGGCAGTACCGCCTTGAGCTACCGAAACTGTGTTATCACCCTGGTTGGCGGTTGATATCGCACGTGCTTTCACACGTTGTATGATGAAAAAAATATATATATATTACAATCATATATATATATATATATACTTATATGTATATGTAAGTATATATATCTTTACAATTATATATATATATATATATATATATATCTTTACAATTATATATATATATATATATATATATATATATATATATATATCTTTACAATTATATATATATATATATCTTTACAATTAACCCTGGAATGGAGAATAAGGAAAAAAATTTTAAATCAAAATCTACGAACAACCGCAACAGAATAAAGATGACTCATTTAATATGGTTAAAAAAAAACAAATATAGATCCATTAATGATGATTTTCTAAAAAGGCTTTAAAATCTGATGTTGACATTAACAATTCAAATAAAATGTTTATTAAAGCTGATAAATCTAGAAATTTATATTAAATTGATATACCAACATATAAGAAAATATTACATGATAAAATAACAGAGAAATAAAAATTAGACTAAGATAATATCATTGATCAAATTGATAAAGATACATATTTTTTCGCAAATAAACTCAATATTGAAAATAAATTAGGTATCCTAAATAGAAAAGATTCATATATCATTTTAAAGGATCAGAAACAGAACTTTGAAAATAATAAATAGGCTAGATTAATCAATCCTACAAAAATGGAGCTAGGTTTAGTATCTAAAAATATATTGCATAGAATCGTTTCCAAAATCTTAAATAATTCAAGATATATTCTGTGGAAGAATTCATTCGATACTATTGAATGGTTTAAGATTATCAAGTATAAGAATAAAACTACCTTTATACAATTTGTCATCATAGATTTTTAACCCTCTATAACGAAAAAATTGTTATTACAACGCATCAATTTAGTTAGGCATAATACCGATATAACTTAGAAGGAATTAGATATTATATTAGCATGTAGAAAATCAATACACGTATACAATAATATTACGTGACAAAAGAAAACAACCGATAATTTTGACGTTATCATGTGTTCATTTGACTCTGCCCAAATTACAGACTTAGTAGGAATATACATTTTAGACACCCTTGGCTGTTTTTTTTAGATTTAAGGAATATCGTACTTTCCCAAATAACAATGGATCCATAGCATCAAAAATACAAAAGAAGGTAATTAGAACATTTAAATATATGGGGTTAAGGATAGAGATTAGTTCTAAATTGAAAATAGTTAATTTTTTAGATATTACTCTCAATCTCAGTAACAATTCTTATAAAGTGTTTAGTAAATTTAATGCTATTCTAACATACATTAATATCAATTCTAACCTCCCCGCATAAATAGGTTAGTAAATTCCTGATGCGATCAATATTAGAATAAACAGATTATCATCTTCTAAAAACATTATATAACAATAGGGATTTCAATAATGAAGCTTTATATAATAGTGGTTATAAAAATTAACTTGAATATTTGGAGGCCAATAAATAATAGAAGAAACAATGGAACTAATATTGTAAATATACATAATAAAATAAGTAAAAATTTAAAAAAAAATAGGCATAGAAATATTATCTGGTTTAATTCCCCTTTTTGCAAACTTTCTAATATCAATACAGGAAAATATTTTCTAAGCTTAATAAGTAAACATTTTAAAGATGATAACTCCCTTCGAAAAATAATTAATAAGGATAATGTAAAAGTTAGTTATTCTTGTACTAGCAATATTTCTTAAATTATCGACAATCACAACAAGAAATTGATAAATAAAATAGACTTGAATATCAAAGACAACTTAAAACATACATGTAATTGTAAAATACAAAATGAATGCTCTCTAGAAAACAAATGTAACCTTGATGATATTGTGTATCAGACCAACATTTCAGTTAAAGAAAATTATAATATTGATAGGGCTTACATATGAATTTCATCATCATCATCATCATCATCAAGTCGCGCAGAAAGTACAGATTTCTCTGACTCTCTATCTATATATCTCTCTCCTCACCCGACTCTATCATCCATCGCTCCCGACAGGTCCTCCAAACTACATCCAGTGTCCGCACAGAGCTGATGTGAGTATGTCGCTTATGAGGTGGTTCTTACTTCTCCAACATTGGATAAGTGTGTTTGAATTAATACTTTTAAAATTATTGGGGCGGAATTCTCGAGGCGTATTTGAAAAAGTGCTGGATTCCATCCTGGAAGTGAGTTCATGCTCCAGTGAACGCTATTACGTTCATTTTCGTACACACGGGAAAGGTAATAAAACCCACAACTACAAGTTAAATAGTATCACTGTTCTTCTTCGACTAGGATGGCCTGGGCATTAAATACCTCACGAAGTTTGATATACCATGAACAATAGAAACAAAACTTCTAAAAATTACAGTGCAGTATGTTCGCCAATGGTTTGGGAGACCTGGGTTCAATCCCTGGTCGAGTCAGACCAAATACTCAAAAAATGGTACTTGATCCCTCTTTACTTAACACTCAACATTATAAGGTAAGGATCAAGGGTAAAGTGGAGCAATCCAAGGAGGGAAGGAGCACCCTCCGCTACACCTTGGTGTAGTAGCTATTGAAAGGGGAGCTTTTGGGTCACCCTTGACTATGGTCAACTATCTTAGAATCAAGGTTTTAATCATAAATAAAATAACCTTCCAGATACCTATATTTAAAATGTTCTAAGTACAGTAATAACTCTAATATTCAAAAAACTATTATTATGTCTCAATAAACTATTATTACTCCAGTAGAGTATAGTGGTAATTTACTAAGCTTTTTTTGCATAGATGTGGCACAAGGCCATATGAAAGGGGCACCCAATGAGACTCGAACTCACTCATCTTGGTTTGCTAGTGGAGCTTGCTAACCATTACACCATCACAGGCGCCTTCCAGTAGAGTATAGTGTATAGAATTTTTCTCTGCAATCAAAATTACATCAGCCATATGTAAAATACGCGAATTATACAATTTAGAACTTCTATTCATATGAATATATAATATATTGCCATATCAAGATACTGCGCAGATAAACACCCTACCATTGTTATCTGACAGGTTGTCTATGTGTTATGACGTTCCGGTTAGAGTTTGCAGTCAGTTGGAAATGGCATGCGATGTAGTGTTAACGTAATACTTAATTGGTATTTCATTTTTATTTTTTATATTAATCTCTTTGTGAATTTGTTAAATATGTTCACTAAACACGAATATAAGTTGCGAATGTTTGTGACTGCAGGAATTAGGGTAAGTGGTGTATATCGATTATTAGGCGTACTGTTCCACTGCTTGATCACTCAGTGGTAAAGGTTTGGATTTTAGACTTACCGTATAGATCGACCCCTCATTTTGTACATACATTTTCTGACTGAACAAGTCGACTTTTACACTGCAAGTTAGGGTATTTCTTCTGTCTTTTTTCAGTAAATATCATTCCATATACGGCAATTTTATAATAATACTCTAAAAGTAGAAAGAGAATGACAGTGTACTTAACTGCCGCCGTGGGCAGCCTTTCGGAGAATTTTACAGCAAAACAAACTAGCCTTACACAATGGCGAATTCTGTTTGTCATATAAAAAGTCTACTGTTAAGATAAAATACCATTTCATTGATTGTTGGTACTGTTTCTTTGTTTAATGACGTATCAGCCTTCGTGGGTGATTAAATGCCAGAGCCATCTTCGTTGAAGAACTGTAGTGGTATTATTTAACCCATCGTTGGGGGATTATGGGAGTTTATACCTTCCCACAATTATTAGTCCAAAAAGGGAGTGTATTAAAGCAAATAGTGTTCGAACTCTTTATAAATTCACAGTCCAGTACGTTAGCGACTACGCCACAAGGATTCTTTCATGTGTGTGTGTGTGTGTGTGTGTGTGTGTGTTGGTTTGGTTTGGTTTGATTTGATTTCTTCGTTTTACGATATATTAATCCTCGTTGGTTATTTGAGGCCAAATCCATCTACGTAGAAGGACAATAGTGGGACTATTAAACTCATACTTCGTGGGGATAAAGGACTTTGTACCATTCCTCAGGTTTTTAGTCTTTAAGGGAGCATAATAACGTAACAGACGTTCGAACTTATTTACTACGATGTCGCAGTCCAGAAATTTACCCACAATGCCAGGGGGACACGGCGACCCTTTATTGAACTTTGTAAATCCGAATCAGTATGTACGACTGCCATAGAACTATTTTATTTTGTTTGGGTAGCGTAATAATTATGTAATAATTTTATGATTTGGAATTCTAAATATATTGAATTTCTTACGAAGACAAACGTTCACTGAGAGTGGCCTATTAAACTTTTCTCTGAGAGAGCCAATATGCGCCATTTTGTGTAGCGACCTAAGCCTGCCTTTGAAGTGAATATTTGCATAAGATGCCTCGCAGAATACAGATATAGATATTGAATGACTCTTTTGAATTGCCGACATTATATTCGCTCAATCAGTCCGCAAGGTAAATGTTATATGGGTATCTGCTTATTTATTATATGTGCTTTTAGTACTTCATATGTCACGATATGTATATCTATTAAGGTGAATAAAATTCTTAATGTGATACTTAATGAATACTATCAGTCTTCTGACGGAATATGCAGATAGATAGATAGATAGATAGATTGTGATGGAGAGGTTTTTTGGTTTCGATTGTTGGTTTTTATGCCATATCAACCTCTTATGGGTTATTTCATGCCAAATCCTGTTTATGCAGGAATTGTGAGCGCATACTATTTAGTTTAACATTTTTAGACACATCAGAGCTCACTTGTTTGTTCACAGAAATACTTGGAGCTATTTTAGCTAACACCAGTACTTCTATCTAATGTTAGTATTTTGTTTCCACAGTTAAGTGATTGCGATAATGAAAAATACATCAGTCTACATTTTTGATAGGAGGCCGGTTCTTTTCAGAAAGTTCAATATCTGCTTTGGGTCGATAATTCTAAATAGTTTGTTCATATTGTCAACATTATAAAACCTTCGTCGAATGTTGGTTAGTTTTGTGCATTCAGTCAATATGTGTTTTATAGTGCACTGGTTTCCACAATGACATTTAGGGAGAGGCTCATCTTTTAGAATGAAGGGGTGAGTTAATCTAATAGGTCCAATGCGTAGTCAGGCAAGAGTGGTTTCTTCTCTTCTGATATTATAAGGATCCAGCTTCCTTTTTTAAAATGGGATATACTTGGAAGAGCTTGTTGTGTGGATTTTCTCCCATAATTGTTACCATTTCTTTATAACTATTTCCCTGATCTTCGTTTTGAGGTCAATATATGGTATTTTTTATTTTTTATCGGGCACCATATTGAGAGCAGCTTTAGCAAATGAATTCACTTTATCGTTTCCCTTGATTCCTATATGGCTTGGGATCCAGCAGAATATCACCTCTTTCCGATGGTTCATGGAATCAAATTTGTTTAGAAGCTTGACAATGAATGGGTTGTCAAGTTTTGTATTTTTAAGAGATTGTAGAACATAGATGGAGTCTGAATGAATAAACTTTTCCTTGTTACTTGTTGAAACGAGTTTAAGTGTCAAATTTATTGTACAGCTTTCGATAGAAAATACAGAGGCCTCTTTTTTTGGTGGGTGGCGTTTTTCAAGGTCTTCTTGTAGAGAACTGCTTCACATCCGGTTCCATTGTTGCTTTTGGAGCCATCCGTGAAAATATGTAAGTGATTGGGATATCTCTCCTGAATATTGTTTAGTTACTCTTGGTAGGTTAGCACCTATGAGATAAAGGGTTGGGCATTGTTCCGAAAGAACAGATTGGATAATACGCTCGGGTGAAAATAAACATGTGTGCCAGGGCATGACGGGACCAGCTGATTGATCGGATCGGGCCTATTCGACCACCCGTCAAACCGAATGAGGGCCAAAGTGGCGTGCTGTAAGCCATTGACCACTCTGTCGCCGGATCAATGACTGCTCAACCACCAGGGTTCCGTCCTAGTGCCTTACGGGTCGCCACTCACTGCCAACAGGTGGCTCTCGTTGCGGGGATCTTACCCCTCTGCAGAGGTGCAGTTAGCTTATTCTACCACCCTAGCCTACAGTGCGAAAGGTGTGTTTTAAAAATTATGATAGATAGATTTAGCTACCAGTATTATAAGCATCACTTTTATAAGAGTATGGAAAAACAAAAGCGAAAACGGAAACTAGATAGATAGATAGATAGAGGTGCCCGTGGTGTAATGCTTCTCGTCGCAGGATATGGACACGGTGACACGAGTTCAAATCCTGAACCTGACTGATTGCATTTCACATAGCACTAATACCCTTGGGAAAGGTATGAATCCAATTATTCTCCCTCCAGCTATGAGTAAATAGTAGGACAGACTAGGTTCTTCAGCCTTGGTGAGGCAACTAGTCTAGGAGAAGGAAAACTCTGAATTGAAACCTGTTAAACTCCGCTTAAAAAAAATTGACCTTGTGTCATATCCTGCCCGAGCGGAGGGGTTAGGTAAATAAATAGATAGATAGATAGATAGATAGATAGATAGATAGATTTAGCTGCCAGTATTATAAACAACCGGGCCATTAACCTAAAGCGTAGAGTGTTCGCTAATGGTCCGGGAGACCGGGTTCAATCCCAGGTTGAGTCATACGAAAGACTCAGAAAATGGTACTTGCTGTCGCCATCCTTAACTCTCAACATTGTAAGTATCAAGGGTAAAGTGGACCAATCCCTACCCTTCATCTTAGTGTGGTGCTCCCTCGACTAAGGTCGCCAAATTTTCTTTACTATTATAAACACATCTATTATAAGGCTATGGGAAAACGGGAACTCCTCTAATATCTATCTTACATTTCGGGAGATATTGAAGATAGATATTGATGAAGCTGTGTTAGATAAATAGATTTGGCTTGCAGTATTATAAACGCTTTTATTTTAAGAGTATAAGAAAAGCCAAAAAAAAAAAAAAAAATAAAGCGGGATCCCTCTAATATTATTATTACATTTCGATCGCACTTTTTGCAATCACCTAATACAAAAGCAGATATAGAATTTTGTTTTCTTTTTTACCTTACCCTATTTTTGTCAAGTAATTCATTTATTTACGTTGTTTTAATAGAATGTCACTTATCCAATTCTAAAGACCTCAAATCACTCTAACGCCTTTCCGTTACAACTGAGGTGTATCCCCTTTGTTTAATTTTCCCGAGTCTTCGTTTCTGTTGCAGTCTTTTGCCAACAAATGCGGTGACGTGTTGACTTGTCACCGGAGTTTTTCTCAGCTTTTAATATCAGATCCCGGTGTATTTTTGCCTTGGCCCTCGTTACACTCTGCATGTGCCATTTGTTTATGGAGATAAACTTGTTTGGATTCGTGTACGGGAAGGCACAATTTCCTGTCCGATGGAAGAGGCAGATAGCTCAAACGGAGAAACAAATACGGTGCTACTAGAATTGTTTTCTATTAAATTGAGTCATTGAAAAGAGGGTAAGAAGGTCTTCTTTTAGGGGCATTAGGTGTTCACAGGTAAACGATGACAGCTATTACACAGGCCAGTGTATATACATCTGTGAAAAATTGCTCTCGTGATCATGGTAACCACTCAGCACTTGGGAGGTCACCGATCTCACAAGACTTTGTTTCCGACACTAGTTCTCCCATCTTGTGGCATCACTAGACGTCATTAGACGTCTGAAGAAGGCCGAAGGACATATCGGCTGAAAAGATGTAAGTATAACAATAAAGATGAAGACAATATGTTATATATGAACCTTTGACTGCCGGTTAGTGTGGATTTCGTAAACAGGATATGAATCTGTGTCTTAAGGTAAATAAAAGACAGCTGAAATGCCGTGAGAATTAACGTAAATTGCGCTGGAAGGGAAACGTGTGGCTTCCATAAAATATATAATGACGGAAATTTTTCGACCCAAAACGTCTGTCAGGCAGTCGGTATGTCAATCGGAGTCGGCAGTCAACGGAGTACATATGTCAGCCGACGGTCCCCGGATTGAAAAAAATTTCAGTATCAGGCAGCCATGAAAAGAACGACGAAGCAAGACAGGCTAGATTTCCGAAACTTATTGAAGGCAACACGTATATATACTGGGCCATTGGCCTAATCAGAAGAGTGTTTGCCAATGGTCCGGAAGACCGAGGTTCAATCCCAGGTCGAGTCATACCAAAGACTCAAAAAATGGTACTTGATACCTCCTTGCTTAACACTCAGCATTATAAGGAATAGACCAAGGGTAAAGTGGAGCAATCCAGGGAAAATAGTAGCGTTCTCCCCAACACTCTGGTGTAGTAGCCATGGAAAAGGGAGCCTTTGGGTCACCCTTGACTAAGGTCGCGAAGGGGTGCATAGGGGACAAAAAAGCAGCTCGCCCACCCGAAGGTGGCCTAACCGAAGTTGGAGGCCTTTACGGCCTCGAATCTGCCATTCGTTTCGATACCCCATCCGACACGAATGCCAGACGGCATTTAATTGCAATGTGGGTTAAGAAGACGTGGTGCCAATCATAGCAGTCTGAATCTCTCTCTCTCTCTCTCTCTCTCTCTCTCTCTCTCTCTCTCTAGAGCACACCATTTCTACTTTCGTAGTATTAAAGAACAGAGTATATATATTTTTACATAAGTGTTGCTGTCACTCACTTACTCTGCTCTCCCGAGTTTGAATATTTTGAGTGGTAAAAATTATCAGATTTCATCTCAGAAATTAAGACTAATCAATTTCGAAAGTAAATATTCTTTTTATTTACCATAATACATGAGGTAAATTTAACAATGTATCATTGAATCCAAAAGATTCGAGATCCATCTTAGTTCTGTGTGTGGGGGGTGTATTTGTCTATGACCCCTTTCCGTTGACCCAGACATTTTAGGGGTGACAGAGAAAGGTGCTTTACTTGGGCCTAAGAATTTTGTGACAAAATTAGATAAAGAAAAAATGTGTTGGTTTTTAAAGAAAGGTCAGTTGCCAAGTGAGTTTTTGATTACCCAACCCCTCCTCAACCAACAGGATGGCACAAAATCAATCTTTAAGCAGAGTGGAGTTAGTATGAATTCAGTGTTTGTCTTTTTCCAAGACCAAGGAATTTTGGTTTAACGACATATGTTATTTAGTAAATTATTTTCAAACGCAAGGTACTTCTGTATATATATATGTATATATATATATATATATATATATATATATATATATAGTAAAGTTCGCGACCTTAGTCAAAGGTGACCCAAAGGCTCCCTTTTCGATGGTTACTACACCAAAGTGTTGGGGAGAACGCCACTATTTTCCCTGGATTGCTCCACTTTACACTTGGTCCTTTCCTTATAATGCTGAGTGTTAAGCAAGGAGGTATCAAGTACCATTTTTTGAGTCTTTGGTGTGACTCGACCTGGGATTGAACCTCGGTCTTCCGGACCATTGGCAAACACTCTTCTGATTAGGCCAATGGCCCGGTATATATACATGTTGCTTTCAATAAGTTTCGGAAATCTAGCCTGTCTAGCCCCATTGAAGAGTTCTGATAGAACGAAACAGTCTGTCTGTGGATGACAATATATATATATATATATATATATATATATATATATATATATATATATATATATATATATATATATATATATATATATATATATATATATATATATTATAACGGTATATGGTTGTCACGATCTTATTTGGTGGGTTAACAGTTTTCTTGTAACAGGAGGGTACAACCATACTATGTTTCTTGTGCGTTTGTTATTATTATTGTGGCTGTTTTGAGTGACAGACAAACAAAGAGACAGGCAAACAGAGAAAGCCTGCCAAGCAAATGTTAAGAAACTGAGTCAGAGATGTAGCTATAAGCATACTGATAGATAGATAGATAGATATTGGTAAAGAGAGATAGAAATAAAATACTATGATAGATAGATAGATAGATAGATATACTTGCGGTATAATTTGGAAAGTGCTCAATATCTTTGATATAGCTATTACATAATAATAATAAGTAAATATACATTACTTTTTATATATACATGGTGCCTTCAATAAGTTTCTAGACTTTTTTGTACAGGCATTTGAAAATTCAGTATGTTATTGATATACATCTTTTAAGATGACTGAATAATTTTTACGATTCCCGGTTCAAAGGAACAGCTACAACAGGAATTGGAATACACCCAACTAAAGCCTGATTGTCACGTTTTGGAGCATCTTGCATGAATCGAGCCTCAGTTTTTTGAGTGGCATGAGAGATTCAAGGAAGGCAGGGAGTCTGTGAGGGATGATGAGTGGTGTGGGAGGAGAAAGAAGGTCAATACACCAGAGTTGATTGGCAAAAGGGTTAGGATTAGGGTTAGAGTTACTATGTTGAGGTTTTAAAGGAGTTTAGGAAGAGATTCAGTCGGAAGAGGCCAGGGAGACTTCCCCTGCCTCTTGGCTGGGCCGTCTGGCATTCGTGTCGGATGGGGTATCGAAACGAATGGCAGATTCGAGGCCGTAAAGGCCCCCAACTTCGGTTAGGCCACCTTCGGGTGGGCGAGCTGCTTTTTTGTCCCCTATGCACCCCTTGAATAGCACAAGATCTCACGGTCTAGTTCAAGCTATATTCTGGCATACGTGCCCAGATCTAGATTTAGGTCAGTGATACTGCTTGATTCATTAGACCCACATTGCACTTAGTGGGTCAATTACTAGCAGGGTTCGAGTCTCAGCTCGTTCCTGACCTTCCCCTCCCTTTATATCCGCTTTAATCAGCCTGCGGGCTTTTGATCTTGTGTCAAGTCCTGTTTGGTGGGAGGCAGCGACAAATAAACCGTCGGAAGAAGCCAGCACTCTTCAAATCGGGTCAGTGGCATTTCCACCAGGACAATGCACCAGTCCACAACTCCATCCTTGTCGCAGACTATTCGGCCAAGATGGGCATCAAGACAGTTCCTCAGCCTCCCTATAGTCCAGACCTTGCTCGCTGTGACTTTTGCTTATTCCTTAAGCTCAGAGGCTGTCGTTATGAGACAATTGAGAAGATGAAAGAGTCTGTGACGAAGGTCATTGACACGCTCATACCAGAGAACTTCCATTGGGGCCTTCCAGAAGTTGTTGGAACGGTACAACAAGTGCATTGCAGCAGGAGGGGATTACTTCGAAGGGGACTAGAGTTTCATGTGTGTACTATCAATAAAAGTGCCCATACGAAAAAAAGTCTGGAAACTTATTTAATGATCCTCATATATATGTATATATATATATATACGTGTGTGTGTGTGTGTGTATGTGTGTGTGTGTGTGTGTGTGTGTGCGTATATACGAGGATCATTGAATAGGTTTCCAGACTTTTTTGCTCGATTCATGCAAGATGGTCGAAAAGCAGTCTGAAGCATTCCATACGTTTCTGTGGCATTTTTTCCAAAAGAGAAATTTATTGTATATCGTTCTTCTAAAGTGTCCTCACGTCCAGATTGCATTTTTGAAATTCACCAGCTGTGACAATCAGGCTTTAGTAGGGTGTATTCTAATTGCTGCTGTAGCTGTTCATTTGAACCTGAAATCATAAAAATTGGTCAGACATCTCATAAGATGTATAGCAAGAAGATACTAAATTTTCAAGAGTCTATGACAATTTTAAATGCTTGCACAAAATGTCTGGAAACTTATTGAAGGCACTACGTATAATATATACATTATATATACACATGTAATATGTACACATTATTACAAATATATTTATATGTGTGTGTATGATTATGTGTGTGTGTGTGTGCATGCAATACAATAAATATTATAGCCAACTTGAGGCATCACTAATCCCTCAGTGGTGGTTTCGACTTTCACCGGTTGCTCCCTACTTACGGTATACTAAATGTAAGGATAAGCTTTATTATTATTATTATTATTATTATTATTGTTGTTGTTGTTGTTAGTTTCTTATTATGTCATCGTTAGCCATTAGGTACTTCTAAGTAGAGTATGGATCACCTAGTGGAGACAGCATGTCTCCACTAGGTGATCCATACAATTGAGCTCAGTTAAGCTTAGTTTTCAAAGGTCATTTCACTGTGGTGTAATATTTAGCCAGGTTGCCTAGTAAACTAAAAACTTCTTAATAGGTTCGATCCCAACTAGTTACCTCATACAGCTTTGTTCTAAATCACATCATGCATCGTTTAGCAAGCTAAACTAGTTGGTGAATTCGATTCTCACTGGGTGACTCACACGTCGTGCCTCGTGTCAAATTAAGGTAATGTGTTTCGTCTAATAAACCAGCATACATTGGTTCGAACAATTTGTATTGGTAATTTCTCATAAATGGCCACTCGACGTATACAGCCGGCGGGAAAACTCTCATCTTTGCCCTTACTCTTTAGAAACCAAATATATCGAAGATTACAATGGCTTCGAAAATCGTCTCAAAATCCAAGTCACGCTAAAATCGGATTGTTTCACGCTGTCCATGCATAGAAAATTTGTGAGCATGTTATACTTGAGAATAAAATCTATTTCTCCGTTTTAAATAGAAAGTAAAATATCGCTTACGGCCACTTACCACCCATCTCACAGACCATACAAGTAGGACAAACAAGACATGATGGCACTGCTGGAAAAGTTAGGAGGAAGTCAAATGTGACATTCTTTTATGTATTCTTACTAATGGACGTGCCAGTGTTGGTCAACTTATAAAGGCTTTTATACATCAGCTCTGTATGGACACTAGTCGCAGTCTTGATAATTGTATCAACTGAACGGCTAAGATAGATAGATATTTATATATAGATAGATAGATTTATCTTCCAATATTACAATTACCTTTATTACCGTATTTGCCCAGTCGACTGAATGGTAGAATACACCAACTGCACCTCTGCTGAGGGGTAAGACTCTCCCAACGAGTGTCCTGAATATGACAGTAAACAATCTGATTGGTGAGGCTTCAGTTTTGGGGAATGCGGAGTGCCCCTTCATTGCCATCACTCCCAGATCCACTCTGGCCCGGATGGTAGCACCTGATAGGATCCTATCTATGAGTCACATAGAACTAAACTGTCACTTATGCTAAACGGAATTGCTTGAAATAGAACTGTTTTTGATATTGAAACTGTGTACTTCTGCTAAACTAGATTATTTGAAGTAGACCTCTTTTTTATATTTAAACTATGTACTGATGCTAAACTGGATTGTTTGAAATAGAACTGTTTTTGACTTTGAAACTGTGTGTAAACAAAAAAAAAACTCTACTGAATCGTATGACATAGAAATGTTCATATGTATAAAAATGGATTCGGTATTAATAACCTACAAAAATTGATGTGCCATAAAACCTAACCAAACAAACCAATTTATTATCGTCTCACAATCACACAAACTGAAATCGGATAGTTTCACGCTGTTAATGAATAGCAAATTTGTGAATATGTTATACATGAGAATAAAATCTATTAATCCATTTTAAATAGAAAGTAAAATTTTGCTTTTGGCCACTTACTTATATATATATATATATATATATATATATATATATATATATATATCTTTAAGGTTGGTTGGTTGGGCTTTATGGCATATCATACATTGAAAGTTACTTAATGCCAAATCCTGCATATGATTTATTAAAGAGTTTTTTTTCTATTTTTGAAAATAGGAATTCATTTTGTGCTCAATATGACAACCAAAGAGTAATCTTTATCCTTAAGGTTGGTTGGTTGGACTTTATGGGTGATGTGCCATTAAGCCCAACCAGCCAACCTTAAGGATAAAGATTATTCTTTGGTTGTCATATTGAGCACAAAATGAATTCCTATTTTCAAAAATAGAAAAAAAAACTCTTTAATAAATTTGACTTAAAGCTATTTCACTAAATGATAACTACAAAAATACGTTTCACAAATATAGTGGCGCTACTCAGTCTTTTATTAAATCATTCAGTTGAATATTCAGTTGAATATTCATTTAAGTCCTTTTGTTTTTATCATTTTCTATCGGCAATAACTGTCGAGTGGTGGTTTGGGCGTCGTCGTGGTTCGGAATCATCAGGGTAGCGAAGGGGTAGGAGAAGAGGAGCTGCAATATCTATGGGCATTTGAAACCGAGAAAATGGTTGACTTCGGCATTATATAATAAAAAAGGTGTGGACTGGTAAAACCAACAGCTCACATATCTAATGTCAAAGATGTATATATAAAAGTAAGCATGCGTATACTTAGGTAAATATGATTACATTTTCATGCAGAAATAAAAAAAATAGTATTCCAGGAAGTGGCTTTTGTGGGTCTCTGGTTTCTTAAGTTTAATGGCATATCAACTATCGTGGGTTATTTCATGCCAAAATCATCGTGGTTGAAGAACAAAGGTGTTACCATTTATATATTTACCTAACCTTTCCTATTTAAGGAAAATGCAACACAATGTTAATTTTAAGCGGTGTTTAACATGTTTGAAATCAGAGTTTTCCTTCCCCTAGAGCGAATGTCATACCAAGGTTAAAGAGCAAAGTCTGTCTATTATTTAACCTGAGATGGAGGGAGCATAGTTGGATTCAAAACCTTCCCAAGCGGAGTAGCACAATGGGAAATGCAGGCAGCTTTGTCGAGGATTGGATCTCGGGTCAGCCCGTCAATTTCGTACGACGGTAGCCATTACACCATCAACGTCTCCATTCTGACCCCCATGCAGAGGACGGATAAGCTGGTTTATATCTTAGAGGGTTATTGTCTCAAAGCGAACGTAATAGAAGGAATGGAGTTCGAACTTCGAACTCTGAGTCAAGCACCTTAGCCATTACGCCACATTATTGCCTCAAGCTTCTGTGGGAAGTTTCATTCATTTAAATATGTCATATAAAAGGCAGTAATCCATATTTCGAAGGATTAAATGGTGCTTGGATAATGCAGTTAAGATAGACATGGAAATCTCGGTAGGAAGTTTTTTGGAGCCAAACACAGAATTACTTGGCTTTATCCAGAAAACCAGTTTATAAAAATAACTAAATAACGGAACTTGCAACATACACACACACACACACACATACACACACACACACACACATATATATATATATATATATATATATATGAGTCATTCACTATATAAGAGGAGCATATTTTTAAAAAAGCAAAATAATTTATTTTTTCAGTAAATGTCTTGGTTTATTAATATGAATTACGTATCAACCTTTTTAGGTTATTTAATGCCGGTCCATTCTCCAAAAAGAACATTAGTGGAACTATCTAACGCATAACTGGTAGGATAATGGAGTTCATACCTTTCTCAAGAGTATTTGTCCGAAAGTGAATGTTATAAAGTGACTTGAGTTCGAACTCGCTTACTACGATTACGCAGTCCAGCCCCTTTCCGTAAGTATAAACACTTTATTGTTGGGAATTGGTTTAATACAAAATTTCTTTCAAACTCGCGAAAAACATGTCTTTTGCGATTGTTCAAATGATCAGCAAACTAAACAGTGTGTTCCAAGCTTGAACAGAGGTCTGTCATCCAATATTTGCCAGCTGAGATGTGTAAATCATGTGAATTTATAGAACAATGTCTGATGTGTACAGTGGACCTTGGAGCGATGGCAATGAAGTGGTGCTTCATATTCCCTAAAGCTCTACCTTCACTGGAACCTCACCATAAGATTGTTTAGTGTCATATCCAGGACACTCGTTGGAGGATCTTACCCATCAGCAGATGTGCAGTCGGTGTATTCTACAGCCCCAGCCGACTGGGCAAAACAAAGTTAAATGTAAAAACAGTTTTATTTCAGATAATTACGTTTAGCATAAGTACGCTGTTTAGATGACAAAACAGTTATATTTCGAGCAATTCAGTTTAGTATGGATACGCTGTTTAAATATCAAAAACGTTCTATTTTAAACAATTAAGTCTAGCATAAATATGCAGTTTAAATGCAAAAACAGTAAACTCTCGAAACCACGGTTTAGTTTTATTTGACCCATAGATAGGACCCTATCAGGTGCTACCACTCCGGACCAGAGTGGACCTGGGAGCGATGGCAATACTGGGACATTACTATCAGCTTGTTTAGAGTCATATTACCAGGGCACTCGTTTGGTTGGGGGGATCTTACTCCTCTGCGGAGAAGCAGTCAGTATATTCTACAGCCCCAGCTGACTGGGCAATCTAAATTTTGCTGTTCAGACTAATATTCACCGAATTCATTAATATCATTTTCCAATGAAAGTCTTCATATTTCTATAAAGCTCATTTCTATTCATAACTACTATCATATTAATCTAAATCTATTTTTGTGTTGGCATTTGAATATTTGTTTATTTCGTTTTATTAGTAGTGGTCTAGTTTCTTTATATTTGATTATGCTAATTTTTTCCTCTTGGTATAAGAAACATCTACTGTTGTAGCAATTTGCTGTCGAAGATTTTTTGATGAGTTTCCACTTTATTGGTGGGGTTTGTCCACGTTATTTCAAACTCCAAGAATACTTCGATAGAGCTTTTTGATTCTTAAGTAACGTATTAGTAAAGGAATATCGATAATTTTATAACCACTGTTTCCAGTTCCCAGCAGATTTTCCTATGTAGACTTATCATTTTTACTTTCGATAGGGAAAACGTTCATCTGATGTACCACATTTTTGGAATGATACTGTCCACCCACAGGGCATTTTTTTCTGCCATTACAAAGCAATAAATGCGTCCTCTTATTATCCATAAAGGATTTATCTAATAGTTTCCAATTGTGTTTATATACAATTTTAGAAATATTACTAGGACAGAAGTAACTAATTTTTACAGTATTTCTACGGAAAATTTTGCTAAGTGGGTTGTCCCTATGGAAGGTATTATCAATTAGATTTCGGAAGTACCTTCCTAGATTAATAGAAGAAAGTTTACAGGAAGGGGAAGTAGACAAGATTACTTTTCTTTTTCTGATCTAACATTTTCTATTTGTATTATCATCATTATTTTATCTACCATTCTATAACTACAATTTCTATAATGTCTATTGATTGTTCAGCCTTGTTCAGTGGCTTTATTTATCGTTAGGTCCCAGTATTCTAGTTTATATGTTCTCATATTTTCTTCAAATATTTTTTGTTGGACGATAACCTATTTATCCTTAAATTAACTGCATTTGGTATTTGATTGATTATTGATCGGGGGAGTTGGAGTCGACATTGATGTAGGTAGGTGTGTGATTGTTCTCGCTAAGTGGTTTGAATGTGTTATTATCTAAATTAAATGTTACGTCTAGGAAATTCACTATATTCAAATTAGAAGTTATTTCCATTTTTAACCCCTGTAGCTTAAATGCCCTTATGATCTTCTTGTGTATTTTCGACGTTTTTTAGTATATATTCTGATATTTTTATTTATTTATATCCACACATCGAGCACTCTGGTAGAATTATATGAAACCTCTTATATATTCTATACCTTAACAATTCCAAACACACCGTCTATGGACTTTAACTTTATATCATATACATATATATATATATATATATATATATATACATGTGCCTCTGTGTGTGTGTGTGTGTGTGTGTGTGTGTGTGTGTGTGTGTGTGTGTGTGTGTGTGTGTGACAAACGTGTATATGGTTGAATACTTATCAAATAAATCGTATTTCTTTAAATTGAGCGGAAAGTTTGTTGATAAACAGATCTTTGTAAGAAAAGATAATACTAGTAAGAGTGTAAAATATTTTTCAATGATCACATTATAACAAAATAGCTGTTTGCGATTGGCTTACTCCGATATATATATATATATATATATATATATATATATATATAAATCGTTCGTATATTTTCTCTATGAAAAGATCTTTGTGTGAGTGTGTCAGTATGTAAGAGAGAAAGTATATTTATACGTTTAATTTAGAATGATTAAGCGATGTTGAAATTAAATGTCCTTGAGTGAATAGAATGTTAGATTTACACTCAAAAGAAATAAAGCCCAAAGAATCGAATTACTTACAAAATAAGTCTATAAATCTAATGAAGAATTATCCATCCTATCACTTATTTTGAAGATTAACCTAAGCTCGAAATTAAATAAAAAATGTTGAAGATTTATCTGTTAATCTAAGTTGTTAAAAATGTATTTTTAACAATGTATGGTGGAAAAGATTTCTTAAATTCTTTTGGGTTTTGAATCTTTCAAATTTTTCACGGTGACTCGAATATTGTTGTCTACGGTGTATCTCAAAGAGATTGAAAAACTTGCGTAAATGCCCTGATCGGTCAATAACTCCCAAAATAAAGATTTACAGTTTTTCGAGTCTATTTTAGCAAAAAAATTAACTTTCTTTCCTATGGAAATGGGTGCGTTTTCCATATATATATACATATATATATATATATGTGTGTGTATGTGTGTGTGTGTGAGTGTGTGTGATTAAATAATAAAGACACATTTTGTCTATATAATTTTATTAAGAGCCTTTCAGGTTTCCTGATAAGTGTCTTGGTTTAGGAAACTTGAAAGGATCTTAATAAAATTATATTGACAAAATGTGTCTTTATTATTATTCAAATATGCTTAAATGAAAGACAGCTGCCCAAGCACACACACACACACGCACACACACACATATATATATATATATATATATATATATATATATATATATATATATATATACTGGCGTGTGTGGTATTAAATATGTAATGACTATGTTTTATATTTGTTTTTCTATAGTTCATTGAATGATTCGATGACTTTTATGTATTACATTATTATTATTTACTGAGTAACTACTTAAGTGAATTGATGAGAACCAGTGCTTTCAGTGTGAATCAAAGTCATCCGTAACCTGTTTGATTGGCTCTCTCCCTCACTCTCTCTCACTTACTCACTCTCTCTCTCTATTTCTCTCTCCCCCACTCTCTCACTCACTCTCTGTCTCTCCCACTCTCTCACTCTCTCTCCTTCTCTCTCTCCCACTCTTTCACCCTCTCTCTCCCACTCTCTCACTCTCTTTCCCACTCTCTCACTCACTCTTTCTCTCTCTTTCTCTCTCTCCCACTCTCTCTTTCTTTCTCTCTCTCCCACTCTCTCACTCACTCTCTTTCTCTCTCTCTCTCACTTACTCACTCTTTCTCTCTTTCTCTCTCCCCCACTCACACTCACTCTCTCTCTCTTTCTCTCTCTCTCCGACTCTCTCACTATCTCTCTCTTTCTCTCTCTCCCACTCTCTCTCCCTGCCATAACTCTTAGTAAGTACTTCAGATGGCATCCAGTGCATGTACAGAGCAAACACTTGCGTAAGAGTCCACTGGAAAACTTCGCTTGCGAGTACGTTATTACTTTCGCCAGCAGCACCCAGCATGTCTTATTTATTTTACTTGGTTGGTTTGTGAGACTGGAGCAAGGTGGCCATATAAATATATATGTGTGTATGTGCGTATGTGTGTGCAGGGGTGGCCTTATCAAAAATTTAGGATTCTAGAATTTTGAGGTACGATGTGAATTAAATTGAACAGTGGACATCATACGTGGAATTGCCAGTACATTTTATAGATTTAAATCAGGTGAGTCACCTCAGAACATTTCAGCTCTCTGTCTCTGTCTTTATCTCTGTATGTCTGTCTATCTGTCTCTCTCTCTATTTCTGTATATATATAGGTAAAAGTAAAGTTGGTGACCGTAGTCGAGGGTGACACGAAGCCGCCATTTCAATAGCTACCTCACCGAGGGGTAGGGGCGAGTGCCACTCTTTTCCCTGGATTGCTCCACTTTGTCATTGACCCCTTCCTTATAATGCTGAATGTTAAGCAAGGTGGCATCAAGTACTATATATATATATATATATTTTTAACAGTGTTGGTTGTCACTAAATCACTTTGTGGGTTTGTGTCGAACTAAGTGCAATATAATACGGAAAGTGCTCAATATCTAGGATAGAGCTATTATATGATAATAATAATAATGATAAATAAATATATATTAGATATATATATTCAATTCATGGAATTTAGACTGCGACCCCTAGGTTTCATGGACTTTTTTAAAAACTCCATGAAACCCAAGGGTCGCAGTCTAAATTCCTTGAATTAAATATATATATCTAATATATATATATATATATATATATAGTTACAAAATTATTTCGTGAGTCAGGTACTAACCTACTACAGTTTCGCCTAAGCGGCTCATCAGGGTACCTAATCCTGACGAAATAATTTTTGTAACTATTTTGATCTACTTAGTATTGAGCACCTTTTGTACTTGTAGCTTAGCAGCAATTTACGGTGTTTTTCTTTTGTTTTGACCAATCGATTGCATATCTGTTGATTTTTTTCAGTTGGTGTGACAAGGTTGGTCTTTTCTTTTCTTTTTTTTCCAATATATATATATATATATATATATATATTTTCCCCCTTAGACAGTGATTCGTTGTATATTTTTTATCTTCGAATAACTGGCAGGTTTTTCCCTTACCGTAAGTGCTATTATTCAGTAAGTTATTTAAGATATATATATATATATATATATATATATATATATATATATATATATATATATATATTGTTTTTAAGCAGGACGCTCCACCGGAAATTTAATGATAAAAAGTTTCTCAGTTCTTTTCGTTTTCTTTTAAAAAGTAAAATCAAATATGATTCAGAAGATACATAGACACATAGTAACATTGCCCAAATAATGGGTTAATATGAAAATCGAAACGCTTAAAGTTGGTAAATATATTGAACTATAAATAAATTCTTCCTCTGAATATCTTCTTTTTCTTTTCCTATTGGTACATTTGCAGAGCGTCTGAACCTCTTCTCACGCAGACTCATGCAAAGATTGTATTGGCGAAAACCAACACAATCGAGAAAAAAGAACTTACGTACACAAACAATCAATCAGAATAAATGACGACCGAAATACTCTTTTCTCCTACTTGATATATCACAAATACACATTTAATTTTTCCCAAGCCACTCCAATCAAATCCATACATCGTAAAAAATTCCCGCAGATTATTAGAAGCTGCAGTCATTTCCAAAACAAACCACGTAAAATAACATCTAGGGTATACATTTTTTACTCTATACTACCATACTATTGAGGATCCTTTCCTTTCCATTTTTTTCCTTTTATCTTTTCTATTCTTCCTTTCCCCTTAGACACTCAGTTATAATCCATGTATTTGATGAAACAGAATATCTCTAAACGCCTACTCCGCCAACCCTTCTCATCCACCCATCTCCTCCTACCCCTTCCACTTTCTTTTCCCTACATCTTTTTCTTTTAGTTCACTAAAATTAATTCCACTCCCATATGTTCAATAATCAATAATGAAATTTGATACATTTGACTCCATCACCATACACAATCACAGTCAAAACCGAAAAAACCCCTACCACCATCACTTAAACTCACATCTATCTCCCTCTTTATTTCTCCCTTTACTTCCCTC
Source organism: Sepioteuthis lessoniana (assembly GCA_963585895.1). Taxonomy (NCBI): domain Eukaryota; kingdom Metazoa; phylum Mollusca; class Cephalopoda; order Myopsida; family Loliginidae; genus Sepioteuthis; species Sepioteuthis lessoniana. Next base: position 104,263 of record CAUZXS010000382.1, read on the forward strand.
TTATCTTTAGACACTCTCCCTCTCCCTTTTATACCTTGATTTTCCTCTTTTGCTTAAATGTATAAAAGCTAAAAGAATATTTATTCAGAGAAGGTTCTTGGAATAAAGCTGGCTGGCGACCGTAATCGAGGGCGACAAGAAGGCTTCCTTTTCAATAGCTACTAAGCCGAGGTGTAGGAGAAGGCGCTACTCCTTTCCCTGGATTGATCCACTTTATCTTTGATACGTACCTTATATTGCTGAGTGTTTAGCAAGGAGGTATCAAGTACCATTTTTTGAGTATTTGGTATGACACGACCTGGGATT
>CAUZXS010000383.1:0-15000 GCA_963585895.1 Sepioteuthis lessoniana
AAAGAATTCATACAATAAAAACAGCAATTGGGGAGTCCAGTTTGTCTCAAAACTTGAACAAGAAATAATCTTCTTAAGAAAATCATGAACACAACCAGTATTCCTCGGCACACAAGCACAGTACTGGTGCTAAGGACAATTCTGCTATCATTTATAGTCACCGCTATTATCATCAGCAACATACTCAACATTATCATTTTGAGACAATTACGTGAGTTGCAAATTGTCGGCAAGACGTTACTAATAAACCTTAGTGTCGCTGACCTTCTCAATGGCACGATGGTATGTGTGCCCGGTTTGTTGGCTTCAGCTACAGACACCTGGCTTTTGGGTGACGTCTATTGTCAAATTTCTAGCATTGTCCACGGTACTAGTTGCTCTGTGTCTATTTGGTGTTTGGCCACCGTCAGCTTGGATCGTTATGTGGCTGTTAACCACCCGGTTCGCTATCGAAACGCCGTGAAATTTCATCATTGTTTGATCACCGTCTTTATTTTTTGGCTAATTGGAATACTCACCTTTTCGGCGCCATTGTTCAGCGAAGATAACTATTATATATATCAGCAAAACATTGTCCTATGCGGTATGTACTGGAAGTCTCCTATTTTCTGTGTCGTTACAGGACTGTACACACCAATTCTCAGTGCTGTTATATTGTTCTGGACATCGTACAAAGTCACCAAGACTCTGAAAAATATCAGTAAAGTGAAAGCTAGTCGTGGTGGTCAAGTAAGAACTGGCCGGGATGCGAAAGCCGTACGTATGTTAGTTATAAGCGGTATTAGTTACTTTGCTGCCTGGGGCCCGTATACCATCGCCGTTTACTTAGTCGCTTTCAAAGCGATTCCATCCATCGTGGAACCTCTTGAATTTACTGTTGCCTGGTTGGCCAATTCTAACAGTTTTATGAACGTCCTCATTTATTCTGGGAGCTTTGAAGGGTTCCGGAAACGACTGAAAAGTTATTTCTCTTGTTGCTGCGTCATCAAGTGCTGCAGACAGAACTCCGTGAACCGGTCAGTCTCCAAGAGGATTCCGTTCCACCGTCGACGATTACACAGGCCAATGTTTATTAAAGATCGAGATGACCGGAAATTGTTCTTCATATCCGTTATCGTAATATCAATGTAGCATATAATCTGTTCTTGACTTAGGATCAGGCTGAACATATTTACTCTTCTGTCCAACGGGTAGCTCAGTCGAAAGTCGATTTACACATACAGGGTGTTAAACAAAAGGATGCAGTCATATTTTTGATACCTTGTATTTAAAGTATTTTAAATCTAAGAACTATTTATAAACAGAATCTGAATGGCTTTCTAAGCGACTTTCTGGGCACATCAAGTATTTTGGCAGTAAATAAAGATGGCCGGCTTGAGCTTTTTCCGATTTCGAGTTCAAATCCTTGATGAAGTTGATTGAGTTTCATTTCATTTGGCAAAGGCACGAATCAATCAAATCTCTCCACAGCCAAGTGTAAATAGTAGGAGAAGGAAAAGTCTGACTTCATACCAGATGAACTCTGTTGTATCGTATTCTGACAGTGACTGTTAGGTTGTATAAATACATATATTTGTAGATTTAGAAGTGAAAAAAATCTTTAAAATGTTCGTCCTTTGAAAGCAATATTGCTGACCCAATACAAAGGAAAGCGGCCAGCACATGATACAAAGAGTGTTTTATTTTGAATAAACTTTTTTTGTTTTTACGTACAGGAGAATATATTTTTAGATTTGGAATGTAAATATTACTCAAATGTTTGTGATTTTAACCATACTTTCAATCATGCCTCAGGCTATTATCAGGTTTTGGGAAAGCGGGAGATATTCAGTTTTATTTTTATTATTTAGATAATTTTAAACTTGACATATTCGAGCATTCAATGTATGTGTGTGTGTGTGTGTGTGTGTGTGTGCGTACACGCACTATATACCTAAATATGTATGCATGCATGTATATATATATGTGTATATATGTATTTATATATATATTTGCGTATATACCTATATATGTGAATAGCTATATATATATATGGTTTCGTTTCGTTTCTTTGTTTAATGGCATATCAACCTTCGTGGGCTATTTAATGCAAAAGCCATCTTCGTATAACAAGGGTGGTGCTGTTTAACTAAGAGCCGGGTGGGTAAGGGGTTTCATATCTTTCCCAAAGGTATTAATTCAAAAGTGAACGTAGTATCACGACTGGAGTTCGAACACACTACCATGTCGCAGTCCACAAATTTGCTACTACGCCAACAGGACTATATATATATATATATATATATATATATATATATATATATATATATATATATATATATATATATATTATATATATATAAAGTGTCTGTGTACATATACATGTATGTATATTCATATATGTGTGTGCGTAAAGAAGTAAGAAAGACAAGCGGACAGTGATGAAAGTGAAGATATTGTATTTTACGGGTCGAAAGTTCATTCTAGGAACCATATCTACACCCACACACGTACACAGACGCAAATACATTTGCCCTGTCAGCTGAGGATGGAGAATGCACTGGCTGCACTTCTCCAGAGATCCCCGCCCCAACAAATGTCCTGTGAATGACACTAAACTGCATCTAATGGTGAAGCTGTACTTCTGGAGCTTTGGGGAATATGGAGTACTCCTCCATGGCCATTATTCCCGCGTCCACTTTGACTCGGAGTGGTAGTACCTGATTGGGTTCTATCTATGTGTAAAACAGAGCTATTAAATGATTTACTATACTTATAACCATTTAACTGTGAGAAAACAAAGAATTAATTTTAAATTGAATTATCAGTATTAAATAGTAATATTTGAAATCATTTAGTGTCCTGGGTATTACCTTTAACTGATGGCGAGGATCCAATCTTGAAATTTGGAGAATGTGGACTCCCCTTTCATTACTGTTACTTTTAGGTCCTCTCTGACCCGGAGTGATAATACATGTCAGGGTTCCATCAATGGGTCAAATACAACTGTTCAATCTTAGCTTAGGTATTAATATAAAGTAAAATTATTTGTATTGAATAGCAATACTTGAAACCATTTAATTGAGTATAAATAGAAATATTAGTTTTTGATAGCAATTCTTGAAACCATTTAATTGAATGCGAACAAATGATTAATATTAAATAGAATTGTTAGTTGTACATGTTTTTCTTTTTTAAGTAGAGGAATTAATTAATTCAATTCACAAGAATTATGAGTGTATGATAGCAATGGTTAAATCTATTCATCTGTGTGTTAAAAATGTTTTCTGGGTCGTTTAAAAATAATGTTACTTACAAACTATTCGCTAACAAATTATATACATATAAGGAGGGTTTGGCATAAAATAACTCACAAGGGTCGGTATTCCATAAAACCAAACTAAACTAAACTAAACCAAACTAAACTAAACCAAACTAAACTAAACCAATCTAAGCTAAACCAAACCAAACCAAACTAAACCAAATCAAACACAAACACTTGCATACATATACATTTCCCTTAAAAGATCCGAAATACTTAATGCTTTGCAGGTATAAAAATCCTGGCTACTTGGCAAATAGAATGTGTTTTTTTTTTCTTTTTTGTCTACTAATTTTTTTATTCTTTCTGGAGGCCGTTTTATTAATAAAATTTCGTTTTTACCAGCATTATCTTGATTATCTGATAGGTGAATCATAGGTAGATAATTTATGGCCCATTTGGTTATTCTAGTTTTTCTTTACTTAGTGTATTGAGCACTTTTACGTATTAGCTTAGATAATTATCAGTGTTTTTTCTTCTTTTTTCGAGCAGTACGAATGTTTTAGTCTTTTTTTTTTATTGAATATTTTTCCCAGAATCAGTTGGTGTAATATTTTTTATTTACGAATTTCATAATCTGTTTTTTTTTTTCGCAGCCAGAATAATAGAAATATGAATAAAAATCAAAATTAAAATTATATATATATAGCGTAGTGGCTAACGTACAGGACTTCGACGTCTTAGTTAGCGAGTTCGAATTCCCGTCGCTCTATCACGTATACTTTCAGACTACTGCCGCTGAGATTGTATGAATTCCCTTATCTTCCCAGCAATAGGTTAAGTCATGGCAGTACTATTCTTCTACAAGGATGGCTTTAACAATACGAGAACCACGAAGGTTGATATATCATTAAAACAAAGAAACTAAAAACCAAATATGAAATGTTTATTTCCAAAATGAAGAACATTGATGTTATTCCGAAGTATGAACTGTTTAACTGTTCAAAATGATTGTGAAGATACGTTTTTTTACTGTACATTCATGGAAACCTTAAGTGTTATAGTGACTTTGGCATAACATAACCCAAACAAGAGTTGTCATGCCGTAAAATCAACCAGCCACAAGCTGTATTTGTCAAGACAGAAATAAACAATGAATACAATGTTCATGAACGAACTTATTAACACACGTAATCCAGAAAGAGTTCCATTGGTCCAAGCACTCCTTAAACCTCTCTTTAGGTATGGTGTAAAGCTGCACCATCGTATTTCTTTTAATGTCCTTCCCGTCCTTAACTTACTCTTGAGATACATTTTATGTTTCGAAAACAAGAAAAGGTTGCATGAAGCTGGGTCTGGTAAGTATGGAAAGTACTACGCTTGCACCATTCCGTGTTTCGCCAAAAGTATTCCGTTCAAAAGTATCGAGACTGGCTACATAATTTATTTTCCAATTGGCGCTAACTTGCTTAGACATCATCTCTATGTTATATAAATTTTATTGTTATTTCACGCCTTGCGAGTTTTTCACAGCAGCGTTAACCGGTGAACTTTTGCTTGAGTCTGAGTGACGGCAAGTCTCCTCAGGTTTCCTGGACTCTTCTCAGTATTCTAACGGATCTTAACAATGTTGTGGTTTCGATAATCTCGATTCTTCCTCTGATTTCCAGTCCCTCCAGTCTTTTTCCAAATCTTTGGGAACTTTTCTTATTACACCAACCAGAATTGGTATTACCGTCAATTTTATTCTTCACTTTTTTCAACTTGCTAACAAGTATTATTATTATTTGTTTGCTTGTTTGTTCATTATGCCTCCTTGGGCATCTCCTCTCTTTATTATCTTCTCATATCAACCTTAAAATACAAAAAAGAAGAATTTTTGCCCAGAACATATACACTATTAATGCAATATCTATATGAAATTCAAATTTTGTTTTGCAGTTCATCTGACATTTCCCAAAATTCCTTTTAAAATTCTCTTTTTAAAATTTGTTCAGAAGCCATCTAATGTAATCTTGATATTTTAAACACTTTTGGTGCTTTTCATATGATTAAGCAATTTGTTCAAGAAGTATAAAATATATTACCCTATTAGTAAAAACAAAACAAAAAAGTCCAGTTGGTTAGTAGAGCCAGTTTATGAAATTTGTTTAAATTTCCAGGGCGAGGAGAAATATTGAAATGATATCTACCATAATTAGAAGTTCTATCATTTTGATAGTTTCAATTAGATCCCTTCTCATTCTTCTTTTTAGTAAGGTAGTTAATCCTAATTTCTCCAATCTCTCCCTGTAACTGTAATATTTTACTCTTTTTACTATTTTTGTTACTTTTCTTTGTTCATTTTTCTACTATGCACTAATCTTCATTTAAACTTTAGATTTTGAATAAAAAAAAATTAAAGCTTGAGTCTCGATACTTTTCTGGAGCACCATTGGATCAGCCGTTTGCATGGATCAGCAGATATTCAGATCGGCAGATGTCGGATCAGCCGTTTGATCGGATCAGCAGAAGTCCGATCAGCCGTTTGATCGGATCACTAGAGTTCGATTATTCTTTCACAGGTCTGTTGTCTGTTCGTGCAGAAATGAAATATATTTTCTTTTTGATTCATTATTTTCATTCACTGATGAATAGAAAAACCTTAGATCCAAGTTTGTTTTTTTTACCATCCCAGCTTTGTTTTCAATAAACCTGGAGTCCTGTTATAACCTGGCACCAACAATAACGCTTGAAAATCATCTGGAGACCATGATTATGAGTAAACATGATCATGAGTAAGCTAAGACTCTTTAGAAAAAACATCCAAGAATAAAAATCAGAAGGTTCTGTATAATGGTATAAACGTTAGATATGTCAGCTCAGTACGGGTAATGTTATCTGTCCCACACCTTCACGCCTTGGCGGAAATTTGAGGCAGTAGCTATTACAATTGACCTCAGATACATTGTCAAAATTTTGAGATCGGATTAAAAGTTAGAAGTATGATAAATTTTTGACTTTATACATACATTCATGGCAGTATGGGTTATTTAGCCTTGGTTAGGCAACTAATCTTGGAAAAGGAAAACTCTGAATTCGAACCAGCTTAGAATGAACTTGTGCTACCTCTTGTTTGCAGCGGAGAGATTTGTTAAATCTATCCATACGTTCATGATTGACTGGTCCTCGTCAAAGCCGATTATGGGTGTAACAGGTTTTTATTGTGTCTACTGCCTTGTTGGTAAGGTAGTTATAGGACCTTGGTGTGCTAGATTCTTACCCTTCTTCACTCGATGAGCCAAGTTCAAATCCTGCACGAGGCTATTTGCTTTTCACTTTCGCGCTAATGCCCATTCTGAAAAATATAAATCCCTCTCTTCTCTCCATCTCCAGAGCTGTGACTAAACAGAAGAGCACCATGGGCTCTTTAGCACTGAGAAAAACAATTGGTATTGGTGGAGGAAAAAAACAACTCTTAGTTGAAAATCAGGAGGCGTCGCGAAGTAACTTTCCCCTATAAAACTTGCTTACTAAAAAACCACAGCTTCATCACAAACACAATCTGGAGTCGGTTTTATGCTCCTCAATGGCGCAGCGCACACACACACACACACACGCATATACTCACACACAGACACACACACGCTAATAATGCAGTTTGCTGTATTTATGAATAAACAGTTCTCCATATTAGTGAGGGAGCATTTATAAAATCTAAGTTAGGATAGTGTTGATACAGAGCGAACAGCCCTTGGTGATTATGTTTCTTGTCTATGTAATCATTAGACGAAGAGCTCTTGGCCTGATGAGTATATAAACGAGAAATTAACAGTCACAAAGACCCGTTGACTCTGTATCAATGCTATCTTAAATATATATATATATATATATATATATATATATATATATATATAATTGGAAGAAAAACCCAACAGACCGTCATTTGGCTATTATAAATTTATTTCAGCTGATCACTCCATGTGAGCAACTTACCCCTTCACTTCAGATAGCCATCAGTTAATGGAGAGAAAAAATTATAAAAATATTCCTTCAATAGATTTTTATTCGTTTAAAAAAATTTTGGTTTAAACTTTTTAATAAGAAGTCTTTTTTTAATATCATTGAATTCTACTCCTTTATTTCTAAAGAGTTATTATTAAAAAGTTTAAACCATGCTAAAATCTTTATAGACATCACCAAAGAACAAATAAAAATTACTTCAACTCGTAGAAAGTCTTTTCTTACGAATGTTTTTGAGTTTTTCTTCCAATTATATGAATTTACTCTGTGTGAAATTTATAAATTTATATATCAATTATCATACATTTGGCATTCTTAGAAATTCATAAGAATCCTCTTATATATTCTCAAATTGAAACATTCCTAACTCATCTTTTTTGGATTATATATATATATATATATAATGAATAGAAATGATGATAAATAGGAATTTACTTTTATGCTGTTTATTTTTTTTTATTGTTCTCAACTAGTTTCGACTTTAGGTTATCGTCAGGAGAAAAAAGGTTTTGTGAAAAAAAGCTTTTTTAGAAAGTTTTTATAGATTAAAAAAAACTTTTAAAAGGAAATGATATAGGATATGAAAAGTGATGCAAAATGTTGGCGTTGCATATCTATTAGTCTCACAAAGAATGTTATCATATCAAATTGTCTTTTTATATATATATATATATATATATATAAAATTTACACACAATGAAAAATTTAACCTAGTAGAAATAATCAGAAAAGATATTAACATGAAAACAATTAATTAAAAAAAAAAAGAGAAAAAACAAGTTCTAGAAATTCAATACATTCTTTAACTAGTGTAAAAAAGTTTGTTGAAAAACAATAAAACTTAAATTGTCAATATTACTCGATGTGATATTAAAATTTGTTAATATTACTCGATGTGATATTAAAAAAGAAGAAAGTTAATAGCAGTTGGTATTGTTTCAAATCTAGATAATATATTTTGTATGTAAAAGAGTATGTCACTATATTGAAGAAAAATATATGTAAGTGAAATTTAGTTGATTGATCATCAACAGTAGGGAATGTGATAGTAGTAGGATCATTACGGTCACTCCCTCCCCACCACCACAAAAAAGGGTAATCAAGGCTTTCACTTATAGAAAATAATAAAGAGATGTTGAAATTAAATGCATACTTGAAGAAACAGAATGTTAGATTTTCATTCAAGAGAAATAAAGACGAAGGTTTTGATTAGAAATGGAAACGAATATATTTATCTCTTATCGTTTTATTTATTTTGATAGGTTCCAAATTAGATAAAAATTGGATTGATTTGTCTCTGATTCAGATAGGTTGAAAATGTATTTGTAACACTCAAGGAGGGAAAATAATTCTTGAATTATGTTGAGTTTTGATCCAGAAGAATTTGCGAGGAAATTCAAATATTATCGTCTGCCACCTCAAAGAAACTCCCCAAAAAGTGGCATCTCAGATAATAGCACCAGTTCATCAGTAAATGCAATAATATAGACGCAAAAATTACAGCTTCTTGACCCTATGTTTGTACAAAAATTAACCTTTTTTTTAGTACGGAAATATATATATGTATATCATATCAACTTTTACGTGTAAATTCATTTGATTTTACCTCTCTTACCCTCTCTCTCTCTCCCTCTCTCTCCCTCTCTCTCTCTCTATATATATATATATGTGTGTGTGTGTGTGTGTGGTTGGGTGGGTCAGGGTGTGTTTTACATATGCCATAAACAAACCATAGGTACTACAAACGTTTCTTTTTCTTTCTGCCTTTGCGTGTGTGCATATATATGGCATTCGTGTCGGATGGGGTATCGAAACCAATGGCAGATTCGGGTGGGCGAGCTGCTTTTTTGTCCCCTATGCACCTCTTGTATAGCACTAGACCTCACGGTCTAGTTTAAGATATATTCTGGCATACGTGCCCGGATCTAGATTTAGGTCCGTGATACTGCTTGACTTATAAGAGCCACATTGCACTTAGTGGCTCAATGACTAGCAGGGTTCGAGTCTCGGCTCGTTCCCGACCTTCCCCTCCCCTTTATCGCCACTTAAATCGGCCTTCGGGCTTTTGACCTTGTGTTAAGTCCTGTCTGGTGGAAGGCAGCGACAAATATCTATATATAGTATTTAAGAAAATTTGATATCATAAAAAATATACAGGGTGTTTTAACAAAATTGTTATCATTTCGTAATCTTATAATTTGATCACTTCCTCGTTCAAATGATCTCGATTCTCAACTGCTTTGAAACAACTCAAATCTCCATATTTAATGTTTAAACGCGTTTTTCTTTTCCTGTGAATGGCATTTCTATACTTGAAAAAGAAAAGATCCATAAAACATTAAACAAAATTTTGAGTTGTTTCAACAGATACTGTTAAACTTTGAGATTATTTAAACGAATATTGGACAAGTTATTAGATTACAAAATGATATCGATTTTTCGGAAATACGCCGCGTTATCATAGGAGGTGTTTCTGAAAAACTGATATCATTTCGTGACGCAAATGAGTAAAGTTAACATAAAAAGTTTCCGATGATATTATAACAGAACAGATATAAAACATGAAAATATTATAATTATCATATTTACCAACCCCCTCCGCTCCAGCAGGATATCACACAAGGTCAATTTTTAAGCGGAGTTTAACAGGTTTGAATTCAGAGTTATCCTTCTCCTAGACTAGTTGCCTCACCAAGGCTGAAGAAATCAGTCTGCCCTACTATTTACCCATAGCTGGAAGGAGAATAATTGGATTCATACCTTTCCCAAGGGTATTAGTGTTATGTGAAATGCGATCATCCGCGTCCAGGATTTGAACTCGTATCGTCGTGTCCATTTCCTACGACTATAACCATTACACCACAGGCACCTCTTTTATATTATGATTATGAACATTAGAAGTTCATTACTTGAAGTTTCATGTGGTATTCACAATCATCAAACGATATATGCATTATGGAGGCGCTCGTTGAGTAGGAAATGGACACGGCAATTCGAGTTCCCACCTGGACGAGGCTGTTTGAATCTTACTTAGCGCTCATATCCTTGGGAAAGGTATGCATCCAACTATTCTGTCTCTTGCTATTGGTAAACTGTAAAGATGACTTGGCTGCAGTCTCTGTTAGGGTCCTATCTATGGATCAAATAGAAATATGTAATCATTTTCTAAACTTAACTGTGTGCAAACATATTACTGATGTTAAATTGAATCATTAGTATTACATAGCAAGTCTTGAAACAGTTTAAATATGAGTAAACAAATGAGGCTGGATAGCTAAGAAATATTACCTACAAACTATTCGCTAACTCATCAAATATATTTAATATATATGAATGAACAGGATTTGGCATTAAATGACCTATAAGAGTTGATATGCCATAAAACATAACAAATCAACCAACCAAACAACCGCACACACACACACACACACACACACACACACACACACACACACATATATATATATATATAGGTCCACAAAGAGATTTCAAAGAATATAAACCTCTTTGTGGATCTATTCATTTTGAAATATTTTCTTTATTCTCTCTTTGGACCAACAAAACAATTTTCACACACACACACACACACACACACACACACACACACACACACACACACACACACACACACACACACACACACACATTCCATTCACAGAGGAAAGATGGAACAAATCTTACTAGCGAACGGCATACCTAAAGAAACCGTAGCAGCAATAACGATTCTCTATAGAAACACCAAAGTAAAAGTACGATCACCAGATGGAGACACAGAATACTTCGACATTGTAGCAGGAGTACTACAAGGGGACACGCTGGCTCCGTACCTCTTTATCATTTGTCTAGACTACGTACTTAGAACATCGATTGACAAAATCAGAGAGAACGGCTTCGAGCTGACAAAGAAATGAAGCAGAAGGTACCCCGCAAAAACAATTACCGACGCCGACTACGCCGATAACATAGCGATACTGGTAAATACACCCAACCAAGCCGAAAAATACTGCATAGTTTGGAACGAGCAGCCGCAGGCATAGGCCTCTATATCAATGCACACAAAACGGAATATATGTGCTATAATCAAACGGATGACATCTCCACTCTAGACGGAACCCCTCTTAAACTAGTAGACAAATTCACTTACCAAGGAAGCAGCGTCGCATCAACCGAAAAGGACATCGACCCGAGGTTAACGAAAGCATGGACAGCTATCAATAGGCTATTGATTATATGGAAATCAGACCTAACCGATAAAATGAAACGCAGTTTCTTCCAGGCAGCGGTCGCATCGATACTGCTATATAGATGCACTACATGGACTCTAACAAAACGGCTCGAGAAGAAGCTAGACGGCAATTACACAAGAATGCTGCGAGCAATCTTGAACAAGTCCTGGCGGCAACACCCCACAAGACACCAACTGTACGGCCACCTGCCTCCTATCACGAAAACTATTCGAGTTAGACGAACCAGACATGCAGGACTCTGCTGGAGAAGCAGGGACGAACTTATAAGTGATGTACTCTTATGGACCCCCACACATGGCCGTGCAAAAGCAGGACGACCAGCACGAACATACATTCAGCAACTATGTGAGGATACGGGATGTTGTCCAGAAGACCTGACTGAGGCGATGAACGATAGGGAAAAGTGGCGAGAGAGGGTCAGAGATATCCGTGCTACCAGCACGACATGATGATGATGATGATATATATACGTGGTGCATTCAATAAATTTCCAGACTTTTTTGTACAGGCATTTAAAATTGTCGTAGACTCTTGAAAGTTCAGTATGTTATTGCTATACGTCTTATGAGATGACTGAACGATTTTTATGATTTCAGGTTCAAATGAACAGCTATAGCAGCAATTGGAATACACCCTACTAAAGCCTGAATGTCACAGCTGGTGATTTTCTAAAATGCAATCTGGACGTGAGGAAGAACGATATGCAATAAAATTCTGTTTTAAACTTGAAAAAATGATGCCATAGAAACGTATGGAATGCTTCAGACTGCTTTTTGACCATCTTGCATGAATCGAGAATCAGTTTTTGAGTGACATAAGAGATTTAAGGAAGGCAGGGAGTCTGTGAGGAATGAAAAGAGATGTGGGAGGAGTAAGGAAGTCAATACACCAGAGTTGATTGGCAAAAGGGTTTGGGTTAGGGTTACTATGTTGCGGTTTTAAGTGAGTTCAGGAAGAGATTCCGTCGGAAGAGGCCAGCACTCTTCAAATCGGGTCAGTGGCATTTCCACCAGGACAATACACCAGTCCACAACTCCATCGTTGTCACATACTATTTGACCAAGATGGGCATCAAGACAGTTCCTTAGCCTTCATATAGTCCAGACCTTGTTTTCTGTGACTTTTGGTTATTCCCTAAGCTCAGAGCCTGTCGTTATTAGACAATTGAGGAGATGAAAGAGGCTGTGACGAAGGTCATTGACATGCTCATATCAGAAGACTTCCATGGGGCCTTGCAGAAGTTGTTGGAACGGTGCAGCAAGTACATTGCAGCCGGAGGTGATTACTTCTAAGGGGACTAGAGTTTCATGTGTGTACTATCAATAAAAGTGCCCACACGAAAAAAAGTCTGGAAACTTATTTAATGATCCTCGTATATATATATATATATATATATATATATATATATATATATATATATATATATATGTAGGTCCACAAAGAGATTTCAAATAATATAAACATCTTTGTGGACCTATTCATTTTGAAATATTTACTTTTTTTCTCTTTGGACTAACAAAAAAGGAATTTTTTTACACACACACACACACACATATATATATATATATATGAATCAAGATCTATCATGGAATTCGAACTCAAGGCATTAACATTGGATAGTGAAAGTTGCTTTCTAACCGTTTCTCTCTGGCAAACACCTTCGCTCCTATCTTCTTTTTAAATGGTCATAAGTGTCAATAGGGGAAGATGCATCCCTTTTATTAGCAGGTGAAATGATAGATGAAGAGGAAATGATTTGAGAATTGTACTTCGTAAATCACACGTGCCTTCCGTTCCGATATTTACTAAATCCATTAAGCCAACAAACTCACAAAAGCCTGTTGGGTCGAATTGAATGCAGCGAAACGAATTCACGGTATTTATCACTTTCAAGTAAGACACTATCATTTAACGTTTTCATCTTGAAGTATTAACAAGTTTATTGCTTCTTGTTTTTTGTTTTTCTTTTTTTTTTTTTTACATCTTATTAATAGAATCATACTTGGTTAAACTTAATAAAATTGGAATCTGTGATTACATCGCCCCTCAATTATTTTGAAGGTTAATGAAAAAAGACTTTATCGCAGCGAAAATGAAAAAATAAAACATGATATTAAAAATCAAATATGATAATAAAAAGCAGAAATAAAAATAGAATATAATTACAAAATACAATAATGAATTATAAAATAGAATATCGTAAGAAAATATGATAACAAAAATAAAATATAATAATAAACACAAAATATAATAATAGATGTATTATTAAAAAAAAAGCCAATTTATAATAGCAGAATTCCTCTATCTGTAGTCGTGTCAATAGTAATGTATTGTTCGGGTTTCTTCAGAAAAAAATGGCATTTTTCAGCATTTCCATTTTTATAGATTTAAATAGAGAGCGTTTAGGTAGTATTGACGGCTTATCGACCATATGGAAATCTGATATCTCTGACATAAAACAGCTGTAGCCGTGTCCGTACTACTGTATGGTGGCATCACTAGGGCTCTAACGAAACGTTTGTAGAAAAAGCTAGATGAGAACTGCGCAAGAATGATGCTTGATATTTTGAACAAATTCTGGGAGTAGCACACAATACAAAAAAGCAGCTGTACAACCTCTTACTCTCCAAGTAAGACGAGAAAGACATGCTGGGTATTGGTTGCGAAATAAGAACGAAGTGACGTTCTCTTATGGACTCCTACATATGGACACACTAACGTTAGCCGACGAGCAAAAGCTTACATTCATCAGTTCTGTGCTGACACTGAAAGCCGTCGAGCCGAATATATATATATATATATATATATATATATATATATATATATATATATATATATATACCCACCCACTCCGTACGAGTAGGTTGCGACAAGCGGAGTTTTACAAGTTTGGATTCAGAATTTTTCTTTTTTTTTTTTAGTCCGGTTGCCATATCAAAGTTAAAGAGTGAGTCTACCCTTGTATTTACCCATAGCTGGAGGGACAAAGATCGATTTATACCTTTCCCACGGGTGTTAGCGTTATGTGAAATGCAAACAGCCTCGTTCAGGGTTTAAATTCGAGTTATCGCGTCCATTTCCAACGATGGTAACCATTACAACATTAGGTACTTTCAATAATACATTGCATTTTTTTCAGGAAAAATAACTTCAAATATGAAATCAGAGTTAAAATATGTAATTTTATATATTTCTTCTAACACAACACAAAAAATGATAGAAAAGAAATTACACATACCTGTTACCGTAAAAATTCTGACGTTCCAACCAAAAGAAATAATGTAGTCGTTTAGAATAACAGGGTTTCTAAGTATACAACATTTGTGTTTGGCCCCTTCGGGTGCCAGTATGAAAAGATTTTGGGGTATCCAGTTCTAGAAAAACCAACAGTCATGGGAGAAGCACGCATACGTGAACTCTCTTCACCCACCCCCAAAAACCTCCCCGAAACAAAACGAGATACCCCTTCAAAAGAACTTCAAAAAATTGTGTAAAAAATTACTTTATTGT
>CAUZXS010000383.1:17500-89292 GCA_963585895.1 Sepioteuthis lessoniana
CACACACGCGCGCATATATATATATATATATAGGGAGAGAGAGGTGAGAGAAGATACAAGAGGCTAAAGAAAAAGAACGGTGATGTATTTATCGACATACTGTCAACCTACGTCACAGTGTTGTTCGTCGGAAAAAGCCGATTCCGTGGTAACGAGCCGATTTTAAACACCAGTTGGAATCGAAAACAGCGTCGTCGTGGCACATATTTGCCGCGCTTACATTTATCTTTGACAACGCCAACGAGACAACAATATTTATAGAAACTCGGCGTTTTTCGCCGGAAAGAGGTGAGATGATTGTCGCATTTCGTCAACGTTTGATAGAAGAGAATGGAACGATGCGCGCACAAACTGGCCACATTCTCCTTTTATTCTTGTCAACAAATTCCGGCGTTTGGAGTCCATACTGACTGATTTGTGTGGATCTTGAAAGAAAGGAAGCATCACGCTTAAAATTTATTCGACTGTATTGACAAAGTGAAAAGATAACGTAACTATTACGGATAAGAAGCTGTTGGAGTGTGTCGTGTGTGTTGGGGAGAGTGGTGATAGCTATGTTTATGTGAGATGTGAACATGTTTGTTTTTGTAAGTTTATCTGGTGATACGACAGTTGAATATAGATTATTATCAAATTTAACTTATAACAGACATAGGAAAAGGCTGATATATATATATATATATATATATATATAAGAAGAGGCTTAGAATGATCGACAGATCCATAAGAAAAGGCTCAGATAGATAAATAGATAGATAGATAATAAAACGGTAAGATAGATCGATCGATTGACAGATAGATAAAAAAAGGGCTAATATAGATAGATAGGAAAAGACTAACTCAGAATGATGTAGCTGGATAGATAGATTGATAGATCGGTAAAGGCTAAAATAGATAGATAGATAGATAGATAGATTAATCGACATGTAAAGGTTAGAATAAATGCTTTGATAGCAAGCTAGATGGGGAAAGGTTAAGATAGACAGATACTTTGATTGATTGGAAATGGCAGGCTTAGTACTTCACATTTGTTGCAAGATTATGAAAAGCTAGATGACGATAAATAGCAAAGACGAATTGAAGGAATAAGCTTGTTTCTCTGTGTCTCGAGGTGATATACATATTTCATGGTGTATTCGGGGAGATTTGCATATTTCAAAGTGAAAATAAACAACATTTAAATGTCAATATGAAATTTCCTTTGCGTAAATGGCAGTGTTGTAATAACTTTTCATAATCTAAAATCCCGCAAAAAATGTGCGTCGAGTGTGGTTTTTTTAAACAAGATTTGAAGTATATTTTTTTGTTCGAATCTTATCAACATCTGTCACTCTGCAATTATTCCTCGGTCTGATGACGTATTTGATATTTATACAACATACCACAAGGCTGGATTTGACAGGTCATTTTATTGTGGGTGGTGTTGGGGACGCCCGAATCGAGACTCATGCTCGGCCGTCGCAAAAATTCTTGATCCCGTTGCAGTACAATGAGGTGTTTATCATACAACTATTTCATTTTTTTTTATTTTTTTACCTTTAGTTAACTGAAAAAGGAGTTATTCCCTTTTTTTCTTCGACGTAAAGCAATAGTTGTCTCGGGGACTATTATTACTATTGTGAGATTGATTCTCACTTTGCTCCCAACACTTGTGGCCCTCCTGCAGCAGTAAGATAAGTAAGGTCAAGAATTATTTTTCCTTTTGGATTGATAGGATTACACGTTAGCGTTTCGACCACACACACATGCACACACACACACACACACACACACATAAGCTAATGCACGCAAACATACACTCACACGCACATACACACAAGCGCACTCACACACATATACACACACAGGCACATGCTCACAAACACACGCACACATGCATAAGCACATGCACGCATGCACACAAGCGTATACATACACATACAAACAAACGCATGAAAGCGCACACACGCACACAACTGCATGCATGCAAATACACACACACACACACACGCTCACACATAAGTGTATGCAAGCAAACACATACATGCAAGCGTGCACACACACACGCACACACACACACAAACGCAAGCGCATGCATGCATACATATACAGAGAGGTACACACGCACACAAGTGCATGCATGCAAACACACACACACGCACACATATATAAAAGCTCATGCAAGCAAACACGCACGTACAGACACACAGAGACACAGATACGGCATACACAGACACACCATACATCCACTCACATAAGCCCATGCTCACAAACACACACACACATACACAAAAGCGTATGCACACTCGCCCACACAAGCACATGCACGTTTATACACAGATGCAAAGACACATGCAGATGCACACAAGCACATGCACGCGAATACACACTCGCAAAGACACACACTCATACACAAGTGCATACATGCCAACACACGTGCAAACACACATTCAAGTGCATGAAAACAAGCACACACACACACACACACACACACACACACACACACACACACACACACACAGAGGGGGTGTCCTCGTGGTGTAATGGTTAAAGTGATGGACTGCGGAATCGTAGTACGCGAGTTCGTACTCCAGTCACGCTATTACGTTCACTTTCGGGCAAATACCATGGGGAAACGTATGAACCCCCTTATCCTCCCAGCTATGGGTTAAATAGTACCTGTACTGTTCTTCTGGGACAATGGCTTTGGCATTAAATAACCTGCAAAGGTTGATATGCCATTAAACAAAGAAACCACACACACACACACACACACACACACACACACACACACACACACACACACACATGAGTATGCCTTCACATACACGCACACTTGCAGACTCGCATACAAGTGGATGCATGAAAATAGACACAAATACACGCACACATATACAAGCGCATGTAGGCAAACATGCACGCACGTACGCGCACAAACACAGTCACGCGCACACAAGCACATGCATGCACTCACATACACACGCATACAAGAGCACGTGCGCGTAAATACACATACACACACATGCACATGCACACAGACACACACACAGATATACACTTTCAATATCATGTATATAAATACAATAGACGTGATTAGTATAACGATTCCCAACCCCTGGTTGTCTTGTGGCATATTAATAAGCCAATTTCTTGCAGACTATCCACAAATCCCATCAAAAATCGTTATACCTAATTATATTGATGCATTTGCAAATTTTAGACAAAAGGCAAATCTAATGTTCAATACAAAATCGCCTTAATGGCCGGTTTTACAATATGTTACTGTATCCCCGACACAAGGGTTAGAAAGCTCCTCACTTCAAATAGAAAAGTTAAAGAGAATAATAAGAAAAAAGAAATAAAAATCTGAAGGACAGGGGAAAAAGCAACAAATAAATAAACGAAGAGGAAGAGCCGCCGCCGCCGCCGCTGCAGCAGCAGAATATAAGTGATTGAATGGAATATGAAGAAAATAATTTTTGCCCGTTAAGAAATAAAATAAATGGTCGAGATTTTGATGACATAATTGAAGGCTGTATTAATTTACTAAGCTTTTTGGTTAGATGTGGCACAAGGTCGTATGAAAAGGTCACCTAATGAGACTCGAACTCACTCGTGTATGTTTGCTCGTCTAGCATGCGAACCATTACACAACCCGAGGCGCCCTGTAATTGAAGGCCGTATACTGATAAAACGAAAACAGTTATAACAAAAGTTATTTCCCTTTTTGCATTTCCGGCCATTCTTTAATATTCCAATCGAATTGTATCGAGGTGCGACAAGGTTAGTTAGGTTGGGTTTTAGAGCGTATCAACCGTTGTAGGTTATTTAATGTCAAATCTTGTTTATGCATATTATATTTGATTCGTAAACGCAGTGTGTAGATAACATTTTTAATCAAGAAAGAACTCATTTGTTAGCATAGAGTTAAACGGTTATACACATGATTTGTAAGTCAATAGTTTGTTGGTAATCTTATTTTTAAATGAGTCAGAGGTAATTTGTTTGCACAAAATTTTTCTATCGTTTGCACACAGTTGAAAAGTCACAAATTTTTCTAAGATGAATTTAGTATTAATCATTTGTTTGAACTCACTTAATTGGTTTCAAATATTGCTATCAAACATGAATTGTTTTATTTATACATAGTTAAACTGTTTCAATCGCTGGAGCAACAATAAACTTCTAGAAATCAAACCTATACGAGGAGAATGGAAACAAAGTCTCAGAAAAAGCCGAAAGGAAGAAGTAGTATTATCCAGACTGCGCAAGAATTACATATTCTTACTTGCTTAAAGAAGAAGAAGAGCAACCAATATGCCATCCATTTTGGAGGTGCCCGTGGTGTAGTCGTTATCGCAATAGGAAATGAACACGGCGATACGAGTTCAAATCCTGGACGAGACTGATTGCATTTCACATAGCACTAATACCCTTGGGAAAGGTATGAATCCAATAATTCTCCCTCCAGCTATGGGTAAATAGTAGGACAGGCTAGGTTCTTCAGCCATGGTTAGGCAACTAGTCTAGGAGAAGGAAAACTCTGAATTCAAACCTGTTAAACTCCGCTTAAAAAATGACCTTGTGTCATATCCTGCCCGAGCGGAGGGGTTGCTAAATAGTACCAATATGCCATCCATGCCAGACTGCGTACACAATAAAATACGTTCCCACTGAATGCATAGATCAGGCCTCTACAAGAGAAATATTCTAAAACGCAAACTGTACGAAAGTACTATTTGAAAAAACTAAAGTGGACGCTATAATGTTCTTCCTGAAAGCAGTGGACCTATATTGAAAAAAAATTTAAAGACCTAAACAATATAATTTAAATAATACCAAAGTATAAAAAAACAAACCAGTCCCTGAAAATTACTTAAAACCATGAAAAAATATTTGAAGATACGAAGAACTTGAAACAAACAAACTTTCATCAAAATGACTTGATTCTGCGTTAAATGACCCGAAAAGGGTTGATACGCCGTAAAACAAAACAACCAACCAACCTAAGATAGTTTCAAGCATCGTTATGTAATACAAACAGTTCAATTTAATCACACAGAGTTTGAAGTATTTCTAATCAACACTAATAATTCTATTCAACTTTATTCATTTATTTGTACACAATTAAATTGTTCCAAGTGCTGCTATATATCACTAACAATTCAATTAAACACCAATCATTTGTTTACCTATAATCAAGTAGTCAAACAGTTCTATTTCTTCCAATTCGATTTAAGGTAACTAATTTGTTTGCACTCTGTTTAAATCTGAAACTGTTCTGGGACCCTATCAGGTGCTACCACTCCGGGTCTGAGTAGACCTGGGAGTAATGCCTATGAAGGGGTACATCGCATTCTCCAAAGCTCCAGAGCTGGAGGCTCACCATCTCATGTTTCAATATCATATGCAGGAATCTCGTTGCAGGTCGGTCTTACCCTTTTGCAGAGATGCAGTCGCTGTATTCTACAGCTCCAGCCGACAAGCCTCTGCGGATAGGTAAATTATATATATATATATATATATATATATATATATATATATATATATATATAAGTAGTCAAAAGAAAGATGAATTGACCAAGTCCAATATCTCGTCCAGTGAATTAGGTGTTACAATCACTTGGTTGATGTGGCTTAGAAAATGCAGATTACCCTCCTTTTAGAAAGGTAAGATCTACCTCTCCGCAAAAATGACAATAAACTGCGTTTGAAGGTGAGGCTCCAGCTCTGGAGATTGAAGGAATGTGGTGTATTCCTTCCTTGTCATTACTCCCACGTTCATCCTGACCCGGAGTTGAAGTACCTGTTAGGGTCCCATCTACAGTTCAAATAGATTTGTTTAAAGATTATTCGTATTCGATAGGACCTTCAACAAAAAAACCTCTTAAGACCCTCATATATATATATATAGGTAGATAGATAGATAGATATGAACGTACAATGAATGCAATTCCCTAACAACTTGGCATAAGATAACCCGTGAGAGATTGACATGCCTTTAAAATCTCTCACTCAATACACAAAAATGTAAATATAAATATACAGTGAACTCAATTCCCTAACCTCCAGGCATAAAATAACTTTTGATAGATTGACGTACCGTTAAAATCAATCAATCAATCATATCAACAATATATCAACAATAAAATCCCTTCTCTTTACTAATAGACACAATCAATATTGACCGATTTATCACCTTCACATAAAAAAAACAAACCCTATTAACATTAATACTTGCGCCCTTAATTTCTAAAGTGAATGCCCTTTCCTTTATAAAAGAAAAATCATAAAAACACTTATTTCCATAGCTAAACTACTATCCTCCTCTCGAACTATCTTCTTTAACGAACTTAAGAATATAAAACAAACCCTTATCAATAATGGATTTCCCTACAACATTTTTGATACCAAAATTAAACATTTCATTAATAAAACTGAACAGCATAACATAGCCGATATCCTAAACCACTAACAATCAATAGACCTTTGGTTTGGTTTCTTTGTTTAATGGCATATCAAGGTTATTTAATGCCAAAGGTATTCTCCTAGAAGAACAGTAGTGGTACTATTTAACCCATAGCTGGGAGGATAAGGGGGTTCATACCTTTCCCAAGGGTATTTGCCCGAAAGTGAACGTAATAGCGTTCAATTCCGTACTACAATTCCGCAGTCCATCGCTTTAACCATTACACCACGAGGACACCCCCTCAATAAACCTTTACTACAAAAACCAATTTCATTGTAATTATAAAATAGATGAACATATATTAAAAACATCCATCCAAAAATGTTCTTCCAACGATCCTACCAAAAAAGTAAGATTTATCATTTACTACAACAAATTTAAAACCTTCAACCTAATTATTTCCAATAACACTTCCGCCTCCACTGAACTTCTTGATAGGACAAACATCTTATATATGTTCAAATGTCCCTTGGATGCCCGTGTCTCAAAAGAAAATAATGTGTATGTTCGTCTTACCACTACAACTCATTCTAGACGGATTACAATGCATTTTGATGATTCTAGCTCCATAGCCTTACATCTTAAAACCCATTCGATTTTCAAATCCAAATTTCGAAAAATGTTAGTTGAAAACACCACTATAATAGCATACGAAATAGATAAGTTACGACTATAAATTCTAGAATCCATATATATATATATATATATATATATATATATATATATATATATATATATATATATATACCCCAAAAAACAAACTAAAATCAATAGAATTAATTTTGAAAATAGTGACAATGTCTTTAGATTTTTTCTTTTTAATATTCCATATTTTCTTGATAATATTCTATTTCCGCTGATAGCGTTCTGTTTTTTAAATTCATCAGCATCTCAGTTTTATCCAACTCTGCTTTTGCATAGTTTTGTTATATAATAAAAGCCCAAAAACTTTCAAAGCTCATTTAAAACACTCTTAACACATGCAAGTAACCCCCGATGATGGCCTATGAAAGGTAAATTTATCCACCAATTCCAACCTGAAACCAAGACTCTTATCCGGAAACTTGAAAGATTCTTAATAAAGTTATATAGACAAAATGTGTCTTTATTATTTAATCAAAGATGCTTAAAAGAAAGACTGCTTCTTAACCACACACACACACACACACACACACATATGTATATATATATATATATATATATATATATATAGGGTGTTTGAAAAAATGTTAATATTTATTTGGGAGTTTCTTTATGATATTGCGATTCTAAAGTCTCCACCTGTTCATCATTTCAGTCAACACATTATTAAAATCTTCTCCAGGTGGTTCCCGTTTTATCAATTCTGTTTTTCTGATAAATAATAATTCTACTCCCAGAGAAAATATGAATTTTTTTAATCATCTGTAGTAGATTCTAAGAATGAGTTGAGAGGGATAGCGAATATGTGAAGACTGTTTGGAATTATATCATGAAGGTACTGATATATATATATATATATATATATATATATATATATATATATATATATATATATATTGATAAAGACTTAATTGGGCATAGCAAATGAATTATGCAAAAGTTGAGAATAATAATGGAGTTATTAATGAGATAACCAAAAATAAAAGAAAAAAACGTAAAAAGAATATACAAGAAGTAAAATAAAAAGAAAGACTAAATGATCTGTAATAAAAGAGAAGAAGAAGAAGAAGAAGAAGAAGAAGAAGAAGAAGAAGAAGAAGAAGAAGAAGAAGAAACGAACATGAAAGAACTAAATGGCTTACGAGAACAGAAAAAGTCGTGGGAGACGGAAATGTGAGGTAAGGCGGTGAAGATGAAAGAATAAAAAGACGATGAGACGAGAAGAAAGAAAGAAGAAAAAAAGGTCTGCTTGATAAAGAAGAGAGAAGGAAAGATAAAGAAAGAAAGAAAGAAAGAAAGAAAGAGATTTGGGGATTTTGGTGGATGGATGAAAGAGCAGGAAAGAAAGTGTTTCCAATTAGGTCTTCTTGCTATTTATTGATTAATCATCAGGAACGTTCGCGAATATTCAACTATGCACGAATTCTATCAACAAAATCTTCTTTGACAGGGCTATACTTGATTATATTGCGAATTCTAGACTATATAGTAATCGATTATACAACATAAAGCAAAAGATTGATTGCCTGATTGTATCGGCATGTCAACCCATCTCAGGTTATTTTATGCCTTGATGTTAGGGAATCTCGTTCATTGTACGTTCATGTTCACATTTTTTTGTGTAGTTGTTTCTAAAGAGATTTTTTTTGCACACTGTTATATGACATTATGTATTTCTATCTAATACAAATAATTTGCCCACAATTGTAGGGTTTAAAGAATTCCAATCTTATACTAATAATTTATACACAATTATAAAGTTTCAAGTAATTATTCTCGATACAAATAACTTAGTTATATCATATCCAGTGTTCCAATCTAATATTAATAATTTTTAAACAGATTTATTTGACCTACTGATGGGACTCTTACAGGTACTGGCACTTCGAGTCGCAGTGGACCTGGAAGTACTGACCATGAAATGGGTATTCCTCACTGCCTAGATCTCCAGAACTAAAGCCTTACCATCAGGTGCAGTTTACTGTCATACCCATGACACCCTTTTTTAAAGGGGTTCTTACCCCTCTGTAGGGGATACAGTCAGCATATTCTAAGCCCTACTGATAGGATGATAAAGCAAAAGAAGTATAAACCTAAGTGATGCAAATAGATTATTTGGTTTACACCTCCACGTCTATATCGCTAGCATCAAAACTAATGTGGGTACTACCTTCCTCAAATTAATTGATAAACGTTTTAACAAATTTTTTAACAACCCAGTCGGCTGGAGCTGCAGAATACACTGACTGCATCTCTGAAGAGGGGTAAGACCCCCCCAGGAGAGTCTCGGATGTGACATTAAACAATCTGATGGAGAGGCTCTAGTAATGCTGGAGCTTTAGGGAATGGGGTGTACTCCTTCATTGTCATCGCTCCCAGGTCCAATCTGGACCGGAGTGGTAGCTCCTGATAGGGTTTTATCAATAGGTCAAATAGAATTGCTTGACGTTTAAATTGAGTGTAAACAAATGACAATATAAATTGAACTATTTGAAATAGAACTGTTTGATTATGCGTAAACAAATGACTTATGTTTAATTGAATTGTTAGTGATACATAACAGTACTTGGAACCATTTAACTTTGTTGACTTATGCTGAATTGGATTGTCATAAATAGAACTGTTTGATCATTTAACTGTGTGTATCTGCAAAATATGCTTACAAATCATATATTTGATAAAAATGTAAAAACAGGATTTGGCATTAAATAGTCAACAATGGTTGATATGATGTAAAACTCAACCAACGAACCAAACAAAACTTTTCAATAGAAATTCTTTAAAGATGATTATTCTTGTATAACAAATATTTTTAACCTTATTACTTCATGGCACACAAACAATCCTGCAGGGTGGACGAGAAAACAAGATTGGGTTGGTTCCAGGGGCTTTCTCCAACCCAATACAGGCTAGGTTAATAGGGTTGAGTTTATAGCTTGGTGCCTGAGGGGCTACAAAAAGGGGAATACTGACGTGACTTTTTTGTAATGTCCACATATGCGTTTCGATTTGTGTATAGCTCCCTGCTATAAAATGACTCCACGTTGCATCTGACTTGGTAGGAAGTCGTATCATTACTGCGAACAATGTGAAAATCTTCAATGCTAATAACAACATCGCTCTATTGGAGTCAGCTTAGAATACGTATCAACTGTATCCCCAGCAGAGGATTCCAAAAATGTATCCCCAGCAAAAAATGTATCCCCAGCTTAGAATACGCCAACTGTATCCCCAGCAGAGGATTCCAAAAATGGAATGTCCTGAGTATAACACTAAACTCCAGTTCTGGAGATCTGGGGAGTTTGGAGTACCCCTTTATCGCTATTACTCCTTTTCTCATCCGGAGTGATAGCACTTGTACAGTTCCGTATAAGGGTCATATAGATTTGTTTAAAGATTATTAGTATTGGATAAAAAAATAAAAAAACCCTTAAAAATCATCTACACAAAAAAAATATGAATATGGACGTACAATGAACTTGATTCCCTAACCTCTAGGTATAATATAACAATCCTAGACATTTTGACATGCCATTAAAATTAATCAATCAATTATGTAGTGTATAAGGTTTCCATAAATTATGACGAAGAAGAACAAATCTATTTTGGTTCTACGCAGAATAGTTCTAAAACTTGACGGTAATCCCACAAGAGGAATCTCTTCTGAGAGTATGAGAAGAGCACCTTATGAATAAGATAAACACAGGGATAGTCGTTCTCTTCACATTAACTGGCCAATCGTTACTCATTGTAAAGCATATTCTAACTGTGAACTTCGTTGTATTTTATGCATAGGGGAAATTTAATCAGAGGCAATATATGAAGATTTAATCCATGTTAATATACGATGGCTATGATAAAAAGGAGAAACGATAATTTAATTAATGTTAATATATGAAGGCTATGATATGAAAGCTAAATGATAATCTAATCAATGAAAATATATAAAGAAAAATGATAAATTTAACCAATGATAATATATGAAGGCTTTGATATAAAGGCTACATGATAATTTAATTAATGCTAATATATGAAGGCTATGATACGAAAGCTAAATGCTAATTTAATCAATGGTAATATATAAAGGCTAAGTGATAATACAATTAATGCTAATATATGAAGGCTATGATATAAAGGTTAAATGATAATTTAATCAATGCTAATATATGAAGGCTATGATATAACGGCAACATGATAATTTTATTAATGTTAATATATGAAGGCTATGATTTAAAGGCTAAATGATAATTCAATTAATGCTAATATATGCAGGCTATGATATACAAGGCTAAACGATGATTTAATCAATGCTAATATATGAAGGCTATGATATAAAGGCTAAACGATGATTTTATCAATGCTCGTTTGTGAAGCCTAATATTTCGAGGCTAAATGATAATTTAATCGATGGAGGCTGAATGATAATTTAATCCTTGTTAATTTGAAGAGGCTAATATTCCATGGCCAATTGATCATTTGATCAATGCTAATTCAAGTGATAATTTAATTAATGAAATCTAGATAACAATTTAATCCATGGTAATACATAAAGGTCAGTATATCAAGGCTAAATGATCAGTGATTGTAAAAGAGATTAAGCCATCATAAATAAATAAATAACATCTAAAAGGTTTAAAAGGGAGAAAAAATGTTGTGGGAGGTAAAAAAAAAAACAACAACAAAGAATAAAAAGACGATGAAACAGTAATAATTAAACAATATGTAGCTGAGAAAGAGAAGAGGAAAAAAAAAAAAAGAAAGAAAAAAAAAAAAGAAAAAAGAAGGAAGATAGAGAATTGTGGAGTTTGGTGGGTTGATGAAAGAGGATGAAAAAAGTGTTTCCTATTAGGAGGTGTTGTTGATATTTATTGATTAATCATTATGGACACCGAAGCGAAAATGGCTTCTAAATGTAGTGAACCGATGGAATTACATACCCGGAACTCGAAATTCGGCCCACGTGCCTTTATTTTCTGTTGATCTTGCACAGTCGGACGGACACGAATCATCACGTGTTCGCGGTCTTGCAGGCGTGTTCCGGCATCGGTTGGCGTCCGTTTCACAAGAGATTTTTCAGGTGAAAACGCGGGAAAGAAAATGGCTGCCACTCGACTGCTTCAGAAGGATGAAGGTGGTGTTAGTGGTGAACGGAGGGAGGCAGGGAGGAAATAGGAAGCTACAACGATTGAAATAGATTACAGAGATTATCGCTTATCATCGTCACTGACATGATTGGCTACAGTAATAACAAGGTTCATGTCAATTTTCATGGAAGAAAACATTTGAAGAGGAGATTTTTGTTGACATTATAAAGACATTCTTCACACGAATCAAGTACCGAACACTGAACTTGCAAACAAACAGAAAAAATCAGGGCCACTGCAAAAAGAGACGTTTATTCAGCATTATCCAGTCTGTACATATTGGTTTTAAAAGGGGATTATACCAGTCAGTTCACTTACCATCTACTAGGAGATGCTGAAAAGTCGTTGGCCCAACCAAGACTAGAATGACAAACAAACAAACAACAAAAAACCTGATAATTCATAGATTGATTTTAAAGGTATATCAACCCGTCTTGGGTTATTTTATGCCGAGATGTTTGGGAATCGCGCAAATTGTACATTTATATTTACATAATTCGTGTTGTTTTTTTAGCGGTTTTTCCATTCAGTTATATGACTTTTAATTGATTTTCTGAGAACTTAGGGGCAGAAATGACGAGCAAGGCGAGCAGTTCCACCAGGACCTTAAGATCATGGAGGAGCGCTATCAAGGGAGCTGTGACAAGCATATAATGGCAGTGTACTGCTGGAACATTAAACGAGATTGCCCAATTTGCCCGAGATTGTCCCCAAATGAAAGAGCTTCAAGCACTAATTCCTCTCTGACTAAAATGTAACTGAGCTTTGTATCTTTATAGCGACCAATTTCTTACCTAACAATGACTTTCATATGGATTCTATCGTTTGTATGGATGAATATGTTTCAAATTGTGTAGCAAATTGCTGTATCGTGGTAAGAAAAAGATACTCAGTGAAATAGAGTTAATTACACTGGTTTATAAAGAAATTCAGGCGAACACAAAAATACCCGTTTTTACCTAATTTGAGAGTGCTGAATTCAAATTTGAAATCCGTTTTTACTCATCACCTCTATTTTTTTTAGATATGCATAGTGTGCATTTTGTGTACATACAGTACATAAAGGCGTATATGAATTCAGGGTTAATTCTAATATTGTGAGACTTATGGCTTATTTTTTAGTTATTATGCACTAAATGTAAGTGATAGCATAACATTATATATATATATATATATATAAGATTAACTTAAATCGCGAGTCGGAAATCTCCTACTAAAGTTTCACCTTAACGGATCATCAGGAAGTCTAACTCAGACTAATGCTAAAGGAGAAAACACCGTTTTTATATTCATCAAAAACACACCTAGCTTAAAATTTACATTAAAAAAGAAACAAATAAATAAATAAGTAATAAAAAAATGAACAAAAAACCTTACTTTTATTTAAAGAAAAAAACCCTCATTATAAATACTCTGAAACCTATCCCTAATTATAGAGCAACCACGCCCTTTTGTGTCTACAACTATTTAACACCTCCGATCTTTGGTTTAACATATCCCTACTTTTACATGACGCTATTTTACCCATCGATAACCGAAAGGATATTGGATAGAGCGTTGGCTAAGGAATATATGGTGATACCTTTAGATAAGGTGGAGATAATTGAGCATTGTCGTAAAACATTGCTATTCTATGAAGATAGTGTATGGATAAAAAAAGGGGAGGGAGGAAATTTCGACACATCAATAGGGGCATATGATAGGACCGAAATTTGTGAGCTCGTGGTGTGTATTATTGTATAGCATTAATAAGATTATGGACCCGAGTAGCCACGGGCTTTTCACTATGATGGTTTGATTATCGTGGATAAAAGCACACCGAAAAAATGTGATGATATTAAAAAAAGATTGCATAGGCTGTTTGATGAGTTTGGATTTAGGTTAGATATACAGACGGACCTAAAAATTACCGATTATCTTGATGTTACTATAAACTTATATAATGGAACTGTATCTCCGTTTAGAAAAAGGAACCAGGATCTGCGTTATGTGGACAGGAGATCCAACCACCCAACACAGGTATTTAAACATGTACCTAAGCGAATAGAGCATAGGTTATCAAATAACTCCTCCAACAAGGAAATTTTTGAACGAAGCAAGCAGGAATATGAGGAGGCTTTGAAGAATGACGGATATAGGATCAAATTAGAATATCGGGATAGGGAGGAAAGTAATACGCAAAAAAGGAGAAATAGACCTAGGAAAATTTTATGGTTTAATCCCTCCTATAACATGGAGGTAGTCAATAACTTAGGGAAAGAATTCTTTAAGTTGTTAAAAAGAAATTTCCCAAGTGGGAACCCGTTACGTAAGATATTTAATAAGAATTGTATTAAATTAAGTTATAGTTGCATGTCAAACATCAATGGCATAATAAATAAGAGTAATATAGCTAAACTAACTAAGGAGAAAAATAAGGTGATTGCGAAATGTAATTGTAGGGATAATGTTAGATGCCCACTGGAAGGCAAATGTAAACAAGAATGTGTGGTGTATAAAGTGGAAGTATATCGTGATCCGGGTAATAATAGAAATAAAAACGTATACTTTGGGTCGACGCAAGGGGAATTTAAAACTAGGTACTATAACCATAAAACGAGTTTCTCCCACAAGAAGTATAGGCATAGTACTACGTTATCTAGTTATGTGTGGGAGGTCAAGGATAAAAAAGGAATAGATCCGATACTGAAATGGGAAGTAATAAAGAAATGCCGTAAATATAGGGCTAGCGATAGGGATTGTTTGCTTTGCATGGAGGAAAAATTGGCAATAGCGTCTTGTAAAAGTAGGGATATGTTAAACCAAAGATCGGAGGTGTTAAATAGTCGTAGACACAAAAGGTCGTGGTTGCTCTATAATTAGGGATAGGTTTCGGAGTATTTATAACGAGGGTTTAAAAAAAAAAATAAAAGTAAGGTTTTTTTGTTCATTTTTTAATTATTTATTTATTTGTTTCTTTTGTTATGTAAATTTTAAGCTAGGTGGGTTTTTGATGAATATAAAAACGGCGTTTTCTCCTTTAGCATTAGTCGGAGTTAGACTTTCTGATGATCCGTTAAGGTGAAACTTTAGTAGGAGATTTCCGACTCGCGATTTAAGTTAATTTTATAATTGGCTCCACTCGTGTTGAGCACTCTTGTAATTGTAGCATTGCAGTGTTCACGGAAGGTTTTAGTTTTCTTTTGACCAACTGACTGCATATCTCTTGATATTTTTAAGGGATGTGACGGGGTTGGCCTTTTCTTACTTTTTGTCCTATAATATTTTTTCTTTTTCCCCCGGGCGGTGATTCGAGATATTTTTATCTCTTGTTCCTGGCGTTTTTTTTTCTTTTTTTCTGGTACCGTGAATGCTGGTAGATATTAGATTAGTAAATATATATATATATAGTTATATATCAAGACGGATTTTGACAGTTAAAGCAGCAGGTCTCAATCCACACTCTGGCAGTCATTGGAAGAGGTTTTCTCACAGGCGACGCAGGAGGTTGGTGTCCCTCAACTATCGTGTTACACATCTTTTGGGTTACTAAATATTAATATTACATTTTCAAATGCACATTTAGTTTTACTTTATTATATTTTCAGATTCTCCAATGGCTTCAAGCACGTCAAAATATCGAGGATGCCTCAACAAGGCCAATTCTTTCTGCTACGTGTGTGGGAACTTCACAACAGTTGCACAGCGTCGAACCACCACTTCCCTCCTCAGAACCGCCTACTTTCACTATTTTGACTGTAGAATTGGTGATCAGGACAAGTCTTGGGCTCCACACATCTGTTGTAAACCCTGCTACAATGGACTAACTGGATGGTTTAATGGCAAGAAAGCGACTTTCAACTTTGCAGTCCCGATGGTTTGGAGAGAGCCGCGAAACCTCGCAGATGATTGCTATTTTTGTTTAACTAATATAACTGGTTTCAATGCATCTTCTTGGAAAAAGATCTGCTTTGAGACCCGTTCCCCATTCAGATGATCTTCCTGTACCCACATCTCCAGTAAATAAGGATCTTCTTTCCTCATCAGATGAAGAAATGCCTTCAAGGGAGTATTCAGCCGAGTCAATAACTTTGGAAGATATTGAGTGTACATATTCAGGAACAAGTAGCAAATGAGCCACACTGGATCATGCAAGAAGACCTGAATAATCTTGCTCATGATTTGTATCTTTCAAAACAGCTGTCAGAGCTCTTGGCTTCTCGGCTTAAACAGTGGGACCTAGTCCAGGAAGATGTAAGGATCACCAGTTTCAGGAATCAGAACAAATAAGGTCATTGGTCTTCTTATGGGTATGCAAGCGGGCTTCACAAAGTACTGTTGTTTTCTCTGTCTCTGCGATAGTCGAGCTGTATCCCAGCATTACAAGCAGAAAGACTGGGGGTCTAGAAGCACTTTTGTTCCTGGCGAACACAGCCTCAAGGAGAATCCTCTGATGGACTTGAATAAGGTGCCTCTTCACATCAAGCTTGGTTTGATGAAGAATTTCGTGAAGGCGTTGCACAAAAATGGTGCTGCCTTCCAACACTTGTCTACTGTGTTCCCAGGTCTTAGTGCTGCTAAGCTCAAAGAGGTCATCTTTGTCGGACCTCAGATCCGAGAAGTGCTGAAGGATACTGATTTTGAGGAGCTTCTTAACTTAAAGGAACTGAGAGCATGGGAAGCATTCAAGCCAGTCTGTAGTGGCTTCCTTGGTAACACACGCGTACCAGATTACCAAGCCTGTATTGAGAAGTTGCTAAAGTCTTACAAGGATATGGGGTGCGGAATGTCACTCAAGATTCATTTTCTCCATTCCCACTTCAACTTCTTCCCGCCAAACCTTGGAACAGTGAGTGATGAGCATGGAGAAAGATTCCACCAAGATATTACAAAGATGGAGAGCAACTATCAAGGCAAATGGTACCCCGGCATGATGGGAGACTTCTGCTGGATGCTCTTTCGTGACATCCCGGAGGCAAAATACACCAGATCTTCTAAGAAAACACACTTTTAACTGTGGTACTATGAATTGTGTAATTGTGTCATCCAAGTATACTGATTCAATTAGTGTTCTTTATCTATCCTGTTTTATCTGTTATAAGCTGCTGCAACTTTTGAAATATGCACATAAATTCTTTGTTTATACTAAAATGAGACTATTTAAAAGCCAGAAAACTAGAGGTGATAGAGCAAAACTATTTATAAATTTGAATTCAGCACACCCAAATTAACAAAAAACACATATCCCCATTCTCAAAAATTTATTTTTGTAAACCAGTGTTATTTAACAACTCAAGGGACACAGTCCGATTAGTATTATAAGTCTTGCGCTGTTGGTGTTACGTCCGAAGTTAGTCTACTACTGACCGACGTCCTTTCAGAGCTGTCTCTCTGATTCTCTTTCTGCTTCTGCTTCCCCGTGTTTAAGTGACATAGCATCTTTTATACTTCCGCGATACCGGAAGTCACGTGGTACGAGTCACTATACAACACAAAAAAACTTAGACTATGAAACATTTCCTTTTTTTATTCACCAGCTAATTTAATGAGAGTTCATTCACATGCTCCTTCTGAGAGATGACGATGCCAGTGAGACGAACATAAAATTTTGATATTTTGAAATTTTTCGATAGCAAAAAAATAAGAGCATTCTGTAAAAAAAAACCCAAACAACTTCGTATTTGAAATCAGTACATTAGAAATAGATAGTAACAGTGGTTGATATCAACGCAACAAAAATTTTCTTGAACAGTGTAATTCTTAGTAAAAAAAAAGTATGGCTTCATGTAACTATTTTTAATTCAAATAATTTATCGTCATAAAGTATAAAGTATTCCTATCAAATAATTTACCGTCATAAAGTATAAAGTATTCCTATCAAATAATTTACCGTCATAAAGTATAAAGTATTCCTATCGAAAAAGAATAGTTCTTAAACAGATATACTTGATCCATAGGTGGGACCCTTGCAAGTACTACCACTCCGGGTCAGAGTGAACTTTGGAGTAATGGCCATGAAAGAACACTTCACACTCCCCAGATCTTCAGAACCGGAATCTCACCGTCAGATGAAGTTTACTGTCATTCATTGCGCAGCCCTTTTTAGAGGAAAGGGAGGTCTTACCATACAGTCAGCGTATTTGAAGCTCTGCAGACTGAACTGAAGATTTATTAAATCTTTTTTTTTTTTGAAGGGTTGAAAAAACTTAAGGAAACAATGTGACTGGTATTGAACAGAGGGATGAATATGTGGTATGAGTATGTAATTTTCTTGGTCCTTTTCTATTTGGTCGGATCGAGAACTTTTCAACGTTACCTCGTATACAAGTTAATCAACGGTATTTTTTTGTTGATTCTCTCACTACGTTTCGGCCAAATTTCACCTCTGGCTGTCTTCAGGAGATTAACCGCGACCTCGGATATGAATGCTGAGTCTTGTAACCGAATCCCCAGTAATTACTGCCTTCCATAGATGTTGTCTATCGCACCACGTTTTGACCAAGTAAGCCTCTAACCGGCTAGGGTAGGAATTGAAACCACTATCTTCTGACAATGCTCACCTGGAACTGTAGAGACTTAACGACTCTATCCGCTGCGCCGGTGGCCCCGAAGGGCGATCAAGGTTGGATTTTTTTGTCTTATAAATCCAATTATTTGTTCTCCTTATCTGGTCTTCCATAATCGGGTCCGTACGGAATTTGTAATTGTCTTTTTATGGGGAATTCTTTTTGAGATGAGGCTTCTTAATCTGAGTATTAATATTATTGCGGACTTTTGTTTTCATCTTAGTAGTTTTTAGTGAGAAAA
The DNA here is from genome assembly GCA_963585895.1 of Sepioteuthis lessoniana. NCBI lineage: Eukaryota > Metazoa > Mollusca > Cephalopoda > Myopsida > Loliginidae > Sepioteuthis > Sepioteuthis lessoniana. The sequence continues at coordinate 36,521 of CAUZXS010000383.1, forward strand.
AAAAACAAACTACCAAAATAAGGACACAAGTCCGCAATAAAATTAATACTCAGTAGTGGTACTGTTTAATCCATAGCAGGTAGGGGATTAAGGTGGTTCATAACTTTCCCAAGAGTATTTGTCCGAAAGGGAAAGTAATTGTATGACTGGAGTTCGAACTTACTTACTATGATGTGGCAGTCCAGCACGTTAGCCTCTTCACCTCGTGGACTCTCCAAAACAATGCATAAAAGTATTTCTAGAAACGTTTACAAAAGCTTAACGAAACAGTTATCGTCATAGGAAATGGGATTGGCAACACAAGATCAAATCCTGAATGGGGTTGTTGGAAAGGCATGAATCCATTTGTACTCCAGTCCTCAGCAATGGGTAAATAGTAAGGCAGACTAGATTTTTTGGTCTTGGTAAGGAAACTAATATAGGAGAAGGAAAACTCTGAATTCAGACCAGCTTTACTGTAAAGTAAATTGGAAACCGTAGTCGAGGGCGACCAGAAGGCTCCCTTTTCAATAGCTACTACGCGAAGGTGTAGAGGAGGGCACAATTCTTTTCTCTGGATTGCTCCACTTTACCCTTGATACGTACCTGATATTGCCGAGTGTTAAGCAAGGAGGTTTCAAGTACCATTTTTAAAGTCTTTGGTATGACGCGACCTTGGATTGAACCCTGGTCTCCCGGACCATGGGCGAACAATCTACCCACTAGGCCAATGAGCTGGTATAAGCTTTACTGTACCAAGGAATGAATGACCTTGTGTCACATCCTGCATGTGCCGGATGGGTTGGGTAAATGCAAAGTTTCCGCAGAAAAAAATGACAACTCATGAATAATATCAAATCAATTTAAAAAAAAGAAAAAAGAAAAGAAAAGAAAAATGAAAGAAAAAGAAAAGAAAAAGAAGCCATACAGAAGTTCTTGACAGGCTACCTATAAACTCTCAGGTGGTTGAAAAGCGAAATTATATTTGGTTCCCTCAAATAATTAAGATTACGAAAGTTTTGACATTTTGTTCTACTGTAGGCAACTGTTCTCAATCATTAACAATTAATGCTGAGCAAAAATTTCATTTTTGCTTGCAGCAAAAGTTTACTCTTTCAAATTTGCCACATCTTATAAGTTTTAATTGGTTTGGTTTTGCTTAAAGAAAGTTGAGATTAAAATTTCAATGGAGGGAAATCTACTGTCATATATCACTCCTTGATGCTATCAGAAATTTTCTTATTCGAGATTTTGGAATTGGTTTTATACATTGGTGATACCCATACGTATATCAGTACAAACAAAAGATAAATGGCACACACACACACACACACACACACACACACACACACACACACACACACACACATATATATATATATATATGTGTGTGTGTGTGTGTGTGTGTGTGTGGAATGCAAATATATACGATTATATTTATGCATGTGTATATATCATCATCATCATCATATCGCGCTGGTAGCACGGATATCCCTGACCCTCTCTCGCCACTCCTCCCTATCGTTCATTGCCCTAGGTAGGTCTTCAGGACAACATCCCGTATCCTCACATAGCTGCTGAATGTATGTTCGTGCTGGTCGTCCTGCTTTTGCGCGGCCATGTGTGGGGGTCCATAAGAGTACATCACTTATAAGTTCGTCCCTGCTTCTCCAGCAGAGTCCTGCATGTCTGGTTCGTCTAACTTTAATAGTTTTCGTGATAGGGGGCAGGTGGCCGTACAGTTGGTGTCTTGTGGGTTGTTGCCGCCAGGACTTGTTCAAGAATGAGTGAAATATAAAATTAAACGCACATTTTTTATCACAGACATGCATACGTGGGCTATACGCATATAAATGTTGCAACTTATTTCACACATACAGAGACATACAAACTCACACATATGTAGACAGTTATATGAAATGAAAAGGAGAATGATATATACGATTATAGTTGTGATATTTGTGATATATATATATATATATATATATATGTGTGTGTGTGTGTGTGTGTGTGTGTGTGTGTGTGTGTGTTTTGGTTGGTTGGTTGGTTGGTTGGTTGCTTGGGTTTTATGGTGTATCGACCTTTATAGGTTATTTAATGTCAAATCCATTTTTATACTAATAATTAGTTTTTTTTCAATTCAAAATAATCAGTTCTATTTCAAACAATTCAGTTTAGCATAAGTACACAGTTTAATTTTCAAAAACATTACCGTTTCAAGCTACTCAGTTTAGTCAAACAGTTCTAATTCAAACAATTCAGTTTAGAATCAGAATAGGTTTTTTTTCACACACCGTTAAATGTCAAAACAGTTCTATTTCAAACAATTCAGTTTGACATAAGTACACATTTTAGTTCTATTTGACCCATAGGTAGGACCCTATCAGGTGCTACCACTCTGAGCAAGAGTGGACCTGGGAATGATGGCAATGAAGGGGTACTCCGCATTCCCTAATACTCCAGCATTACTGGAACCTCACCATCAGATTGATTAGTGTCATATACAGGACACTCGTTTGGGACGTCTTACCCCTCTGCACAGGTGCAGTCAGTGATTTCCTCTCTTCCTCAGATAACCTGACTTGTGAAAATTGAAATCAATATTCTTTTGTCTACTAACAATTCTGGAACCCCTTGGTGTGTATTAAATAGTCCAACATCCAGCAACACGGATCACTCGGACCTTATAAACTTCTTGGAAATCATATCTCCTTACAAGTATATAATCAAATAGATACTATTGTTAAAAATCTGAAGATATCGAGGTGTTCTTATACTTGTTTTTCTGCGAGACACAAATCCAACTCTTCACACCCGGAAGATTATAGCGGTTACCATCTTTGTACTTGCCTACCGCTCCGTTTTATTCAATTCTTCACTGATATCGGTTCTGTCTGTGTTTCACTCACGTTATCCCAAACTTTCATATTGTTTAAAAAAGAAAAAAAAAAAATTGAGGATTCAGAATAAACTTTTCATCAGAGTAACGCAACTAACTTAAAATTTCTCCCACTCTTTCAGCAGGGTTTAAAATACGCTAGCTGTATCCCTTATTGAGAGATAAGCCCCTACCCCAAAGTGGGTGTCCTGATTGTGACATTAAACTGCATCTAAGGCTCCAGTTTTGGAGACATGGGGAGAGTGTAGCACCCCTTCATTTCTATTACTTTAAGGTTCACTTTGACCCTGAGTTGAGGGTACTATCTATGGGGTCAATTAGATCTGTTTAAAAATTATTCGTATTCGATAGAAAATAAAAACCTTAAGTAAAAATGTAAATATAAACGAACACCGAACGCACCCCCCTAACATTTTGGTATAAAATTACCCTAGACGGGATGATGTACTGTTAAGATCAGTCACTCAGTCATAAAAAAATTCTTACAATGCAATTCTATTTATAGTATCAAAGGCTTTAATTTGGTCAATAAGTCTTTATACAAATACCTTTTTTGTTTTACACACTTTTCCTATAACTGCTTTGCCGAAAAGTTCATGTCAGTGTTCCATTACCAATGCCGAAATAATGGCTATTGTTATAGAGTGACTGGAACGCCTCAAAGGATGGACTTGTCTGAGGACTATATCAGAGTGGTGCTCGCTTTAGATGTCAGTATGTCTGCATGTCTTTCTGACAACAAACGACTAAGTTTGTTTACATTAGTTGGTAAACTGTATTTCTCTCTGTAACCAAATATCTCTTACCTTAAATCTGTGTCGACTCTAACAACTTACGACACAACAGCAATAACAACGACCCAGGGAGGAAATAATTCATAACGTTAAAGAGTAAATGGTAAAAGATCCTTTATACAATTTTACCCACCATAGATAACAGGATAATACCCCAATAATTTTTATAATAATCCTTAACATTTTTTTTTTGTTTAGAACAATCCTTACCTTATCATCTCGCTCCATTCCAAGAACACAATCCTTAATCCAAATGGTGATTTTTCGCTCTGCCAGACTTAGAATATGTTGCCTGTATCCCCTGCAGAGAGGTAAGACTTTCAATAGGAGTGCTCTATGCCTGACACTAAACTGTATCTGATGGTGATCTTCCAGTTCTAGAGACCTCGGGAGTATATTGTACTCCTTCATTGCTTTTACTCCCACATATGTTACTACCTGTTAGGGCTCCATCTAATGGTCAAATAGATCTTTCTAAAAATTATTCATATTCGATAGGGATATTTAATGCCATCGAACTGTAAATTGTTTGTATTAAGAATAGTTACTTGAAGCTTTAATAATTTACTAAGGATAGTTATTATTCGTTGCTTGAAACCATATAACGGGGAGAGGGTCTCTGTAACGTAGTTGCTAATGTGCTGAACTGCGACATCGTAGTAAACAAGTTCGAGATCTAGTCGTGCAATTACATTCTCTTTTGGACTTATACTCTTGGGAAAGGTCTGAACAGCTTTATCCTTCAGCTAAGTTAAGAAGTTTCATTAATGTTTTTCTTCAATGATGGCATTGACATAAGATAACCCACGAAAGTTGATATACCATTAAACAAAGAAATCAAACCATATATCCGTGTAAAAGTAAATGACTATTTTTAAATAGAAAAAAATTACAAGAAACTATTTAATTATTTGTATTAAATAGAAATACTTGATATCATATAACTGTGTCCTATAAACTCTTCAGAAATTACTACACAAATTGAACAAGTCCTGGAGGCAGCATCCCACAAAGCAGTAGCTAAACGGCCACCTACCACACATCACGAAAACTATCCAAGTTAGACGAACCAGACATGCAGGGCACTGCTGGAGAAGCAGAGACGAGCTCATTAGCGATATTCTCCTATGGACCCCCCTCACGTGGCCGAGCAAAAGCAGGGCGACCAGCTCGAACCTACATACAGCAGCTCTGTGCCGATACGAGATGTGGCCCTGAGGACCTGTCAGAAGCGATGAACGATAGGGTGGAGTAGCGACAAGATGATGATGTACAATAAACGTAGTTCCCTACATTTTTGGCATAACATAACCCTTGATTGGTTGAGATGCCGCGAAATTCATTAATCGATCAATCAATCAATCAAATGATGATTATGAAGTCAGTCAGCCAAGACCATTTTGCTCACTGTATTTTAGTAATTCATCATTAATACCAGAGGGTATTTCGCTGTTTAATTTCGTTATACTTGCTTTAACCTCTCAAGAGGAAGGATCTACAAGATTATTTTTCACTGGGTTATCTGGGATGCAGTTCGTTAACAAATCCTTCCTAAACAGTTGAAGGGGGATTAAAAATCTTATTGAAGTGTTCCTGCCCGTCGGATTGAGAACAAATTCCTTTCCATCTTTGGAAAGTAGCTGCGTTACTAGAAGTGAGTTGATTGTATAACCGTTTGTATCATTGGAATCTGGTGCAGTTGGTGTCTTTCAGACTTATTTATACCCTCCTCCTCCTCTGCTTCTGGTGGATCTTTGTCCTTCCTACTTCTATAACAATTCCGTTTATTCCTTCTTCAGATAACCTGTTAAGTAAAAATTGTAATCAATATTCTTTTATCTACTAACAATTCCACAATATCTTTATCCTTCTGGCCAAAGAAATCTTGAGGATTTATTTGCAGTAATCCTAGAATCGGACTGACAACTTTATAAACTGACTTTTTGATAGAAAGAAAAATGTAAATGTATCAAAAAGAAAGAAACCCATAAGAATTAATGAAAGAAATATGAAAGAAATATTGTAGGTTATTTAATGCCTAATCATATATATATATATATATATATATATATATATATATATATATAGTAGTGTCTGTGACCCTAGGTTTCATGCATTTGGATTCGTCAAAGAGTGGAGATTTAAAAAAAATTATTATGGTTAATTTTTTGTTCGAAAAGTTGGGGTTATTTGTGTGTATGTGTGCGTAAGTTTGTGTGCCATTAAATGTTAGTGTGTTTGTGTATGTGCTGTTGCTCACACATACGTATATACGTATGTTTGCATGCATATTTACATATATACACATATTTCCGCTGTTTGTTGATGGGAAGGGGTGAGACAAAGGAAAGTAGTATGATATGGGAAGAGCGGGTGAGGGGGTAAATGGATTGTTGCAATCAGAATTTCTTTTTCTTTCTAACTTTATGGTAGCTATAGTAGTACTAAAAATCCAAGATACTCTCAAAATGTCGACACGAAAACAAACATCTCCTGTCCCGATTCGACCCAAACACTTAACCAAAACATAAACTAAATTCCATTCCCCTTCTCATTTTGAGGGGGTGTCCTCGTAGTGTAATGGTTAAAGCGATGGACTGCGGAATCATAGTAAGCCAGTTCGTACGCCAGTTGCGCTATTACGTTCACTTTCGGACAAATACCCTTGGGAAAGGCATGAACTCCTTTATCCTCCCGGCTATGGGTTAAATAGTACCACTACTGTTCTTCTAGCAGAATGGCTTTGGCTTTGGCATTAAATAACCTACAAAGGTTGATATGCCCTTAAACAAAGAAACCGAACTTTCTCATTTTTAGGCACAATTATTATTTTCGTATTTACATATATTTCTGTCATTTATGTTCACATGACTTACTAAAGCTTCCTCCTTGTCCTTTGACAACATCCCACCTGTTTCTCCAACATCTTTCTTATTGCCACCACGCCACCCCCATCAGCCATTACCGACACCGTAATAATTATACAACGGAATCACCGACCATAAGTACCATTTTCCTCACATTATCACAGACACTACCATCTTATATATATATATATATATATATATATATATATGTGTGTGTGTGTGTGTGTGTGTGTGTGTGTAAAGGCTCTACTATTGATATTGAGCGCTAATTAAAAATACTGCAACATTTGGTCTTCCGTTATATACGCGTATATATGAAAAAAATTTCTAAACATATCTTGTAGATAACATTTTTAAACGATCCTGAGCACATTTTTGCGCACAGTTAAACGGTTTCACTTATTTCTATTTAATACCAATAATTCTATTTACAATTAATCATTTGTTCATACACAGTAAAAAGTTTTCATGGATTGCAATATAACACTAACAATTCAATTAAACATTAGTCATTTGTTTGCACACAGTCAAATAATCAAACAGTTCTATTTCAAACAATTCATTTAGCATAAATCAACAAAATTAAATGGTTCCAAGTATTGCTATATAGCACTAACAATGCGATTTAAACAGTCATTTGTGTACACATAGTTAAATGATTAAACAATTCTATTTCAAGCAATTTAGTTTAGCATAAGTAATTTGTTTGCCCTCAGTTTAAATGTCAAGCAGTTCTATTTGACCCATAGATAGGACCCAATCGGGTAAAAGCACTCCGGGCCAGAGTGGTAATGAAGGGGGTACTCTGCATTCCCCAAAGCTCCAACATTACCGGAGTCTTACCAACAGATTGTTTAGTGTCATATCTAGGACACTCGTTGTGGGGGAATCTGACCCCTCTGCAGAGGTGCAGTCGGTGTATTCTACAGCCCCACCCGCGTGGGCTTAAAGAAATGTTAAACAAAGAAATCCTAAGGATAGAAAATTAAAATAAATAAATAATGAAATGAGCCAAGATGAAAGAAGAAAGAAATGTGAAAGAAAGAAATGTGAAAGAAAGAAAGAATTATGTAAAGGAGAAAAAATAAAAAATAAAAAAATGAAAATAAAATGAATAGATGAATAAGTAATGAAATGAGGCAGGAAAAAAAGAAAGGCAAGCCGGAAAGAATAAAAGAAAGAAAGAAAGAAATATTGAAATATGAGAGGAAAAAAAAGTAGTGCATTTGTAAGAATGTAAGAAATGTCAACGAAAGAAAGAAAGAAAGAAAGAAAGAAAGAAAGAATGGATAAAACAGAAAGAAAGAAATGTGAAAGAAAGAAATGTGAAAGAAAGAAAGAAAGAAAGAAAGAAAGAAATATGAGAGAAAAAAAGTAGTGCATTAGTAAGAATGTAAGAAATGTCAAAGAAAGAAAGAAAGAAAGAAAGAAAGGATGAATAAAACAGAAAGAAAGAAAGAAAGAAAGAAAGGATGGATAAAACAGAAAGAAAGAAAGAAAGACAAACAGGCAAGCAAACAAATAAATAAACAACAAACAAATGTTGAGAGTTAAGAAAGAAAGAAAGAAAGAAAGAAAAAGAAAGAAAGAAGTGTGCAAGAAAGAATAAAAGAAATTTGAAAGAAGAAGGAAAGAAATAGAAAAATGTACCAAAAAGAATAAATGCACAAGAAAAAAGAAAGAAAGAAAAAAAAGAAAGAAATCTGGCAAGAAGAAATAAATAAATAAGTGCATAAGAAAGAAAGAAAGAAAGAAAGAAAGAAGGAAGCAATAAAGAAAGAAACGAGTGTACCAGAAAGAAAGAAAAATGAAAGAAAGAAAAAATTGCGCCAGAAAGCAAGAAAGATAAAAAGAAAGAAAGAAATGTGCCAGAAAGAAAGAAAGAAATAATTGTGTGAGAAAGAAAGAAAAGAAAAGAAAGAAAGAAAAGAATGTGAAAGAAAGAAAGAAAGAAACGAATGTCTTAGAAAGAAAGAAAGCACCCCCCCTTCTTAAATGACGACACGAAAAATGTAAATATGATGTACAATGAACGTGATTCCCTAAAATAAAATAGCCCAAGACAGACTGACATGCCATTAAAATCAAGTCATTATTCCAATTATGTTCACTTAGTCTACTTTACAGTCACCTAGTCTTGCACTAAAATTCTCCAAAATGAGTATTTAATTTACCCTTGGCGCACTGCACACTGCACAAAATATCTTTCAGAGCTTGACCGAAGGAAAGCTTATTTTCCTCAGCGACCAGAATTACATATTTCATTATATGGAAGGCCGAAAAAGGACGAATTTTAAGTTAAATACAAAAGGCCGGAGATTCCCTCCCTCTTAAAATGCCCTTAACTCAAGTTCGTCGAGGAAATTTTACATATTTTTTTTTCATTTGATTCGTTAGAATCAGAGACTTTCAATCGCCACAAAATGTTTATGGAAATGAAGAGCTGAACACCCATAATGCTAAAGAGCACTATACGAAATCTTTCTTTCCCATCCTCTAATTAACACCATAGACAATTTGTGAATATTGTGTAAGGGGCAGACACAGAAAGAAAAAAATCCATTTTTGTGCTTAAGGTGTCATTTTCGTAAAAGGATGAATCCTTTTGATTATCAAACGCGGACGACGACCTCTTCTCGTACTTGTGATCTGACAGATGATTTGTTCTTTCTCTTTCTCTTTCTCTCCCATACTCACGCTGTCACACACATATACTGCCATACACGTACACACACAGACACAGACACACACACACACACACACATATATGGTCGGTATTTTGATAGGTTTACGGGAAACTGATACTTTAAAATAAAATTGTAATATAATGGCCGAGGAATTTCGTTTTATATATCTTGCCTTTCGGTTTAGTTAGGCTGAGAACCTTTCGCTTAGCGCATGGGTTAGTTAGGTGCATCATGAGCGCAGGTGTTCACGCGTGCGCGGAGAGGATGTGTCATTCAGAAATGTCAAAATAAAAATCCCAGACAGAAAATGTGACTTGGGGAAGTAAATGACGTCATGCACCGGAAGCGTGCGCGGAGGATTTTGGGGGATTTGAGAAAAGTCAGTTAGTTGAGTCTTGCCGTCCGAAGAAGAAGGGTGACTTTTGCTTGCTCGCCGAGGCCTTGTGTCGGGCGCGCACGTGGCTTGGGGCAGATGGAAAAGTCAACATAGAAAGATGGTATCTCTCTCCTTATGTCGAAAAACCTTTAAACTCAAAGGTAATAAAAAGTTTCGTACTTAAACTAAGAAGTCGTAAGTGTATTTTGTTTTTCGGGATTCCTATGTTATCTATATATGAGTTATGAACATTCTATGTACATTTCGCATATTCGTGTAAGGGTATGTTACAAAATGGATAAATGAAAGTATAATATACTTAATTTCATTCTTATAAATGTTATGCAATTAGAAAAATTATTCGAGACTATTTTGATATCCATCGAGTATTTTACGAAAATTCTAATGGCATCCATTATCGTTCGTAAATAAGTACACTTCTAACAAATTCATTTAACAACAAAGTTATTCTTCGGAACCGATGATCCAAGGGTTTTATCAGTTCTCGTGTGACATTTCATAGTCAAAAAGGATATTATCAGGTTAATTGGTTATTGTTTTATTTCATATCAACCGTTGTGGGTTTATTTAATACCGAATCTTGTTTATCACACACACACACACACACACACACACACACACACACACACACACACACACATTCACAAATATATATATATATACATATATATATATGTGTGTGTGTGTGTGTGTGTATGTGTGTGTGTGTGTGATTTTTAAGTGAATAATTCGTAGGCAACTTTCTAAATGACATGTTCGAGCTCGTTTTTCTGCACACAGTTAAATGGTTTCAAGTATTCCTATCTTATACTAATAATTCTATTTAATACGAATATTAATCATTTCTTTGCACACGTTTAGATGGTTTCAAGTATTGCTATCGAGTACTAATAATTCTATTTGATATTAATTATTTGTTTGTACTCTGTTAAATGCGTTCAAGTATTACAAGTTAACATTTGTAATTCTATTTATCAAGGTTTGATTTGGTTTGGTTTGGTTTTATGGCATATCAGTTATTGTAGATTATTTAATGCCAAATCCATTTTTATAGATAAAAACAGTTCTATTTCAAACTATTCATTTTAGCTAAATACAGTTTTTTGTTTACACAGAGTTAAATGTAAAAACAGTTCTATTTCTAACAGTTTTTTTAAACCCATAGATAGAACCCTATCGGGTGCTATCACTCTAGACCTGAGTGGACCTGAGAGTGATAACAAGAAATGGCTAATCCGCATTTCCCAAAGCTCCAGCGTTAATGTAGCCTTACCATCAAATTGTTTAGTGTCAAATCCTGTACACTCGTTGGGGGAGTCTTACCCCTCTGCAGAGATGCAGTCGGTGTATTCTAGTCTCAGGCAACTGGGTGAGATATTATTTTGTTTCGTTTGGATTTTCTGTAGATAAATCCCATCTCACTCAGTCGATTTCTAACAGTTTATTTCACAAACATTGACTCCTGTTTCACCTCATTTGTTTTTCATTTGTTTTGTTATAAATTTTCTATTTTCAAGGCATATTGCTCTTGAGATTTCTATCCTGATGCTGGAGCTGTCCTTGTGGTGTAATAGTTAAAGCGATGGACTGCGGAATCGTAGAACGCGAGTTCGTACTCCAGTCGCGCCATTACGTTCACTTTCGCGCAAATACCATTGGGAAAGGTATGAACCCCCTTATCCTCCCAGCTATGGGTTAAATAGTACAACTACTGTTCTTCTAGGAGAATAGCTTTGGCATTAAATAACCTACAAGGGTTGATATGCCATTAAAACAAAGAAACCAACCAACAAACAAACCAATATCCTGATGCTTTGATGTCTTTTCGTGATTTCTGATACAAATCGCTTGATATTAAAGACATAAGTACAAGTGTGATGTGGGGGTTGCCCTCGTGGTGTAATGGTTAAAGCGATGGACTGCGGAATCGTAATAAGCGAGTTCGTACTCCAGTCGCACTATTACGTTCACTTTCGGGCTAATACCCTTGGGAAAGGTATAAACCCCCTAATCCTCCCAGCTATCGGTTAAATAGCACCACTACTGTTCTTCTAGGAGAATGGTTTGGCATTAAATAACCTGCAGAGGTTGATATGCCATTAAGCAAAGAAACCAAACCAAACCAAACAAGTGTGATGTATTATATACCCTTCCCAATAACATGCTAAAAACTACTGCATATTTTATTGCAAACAGTGTTGGGTCAGGAATACGTCTCTGCTTCACTCCACTCTTGACTGATATTGGTTCCGCCCATTTTTTATACACATTGTCGCAAAAATCGGATTATCGGAATTAACTTTTCAGGGTATCCAAATTTGCCGAAAATGTATCCCTTCCAGTCAATGGAACTTAGAATACACAGACTGTTGAGGAGGGGTCCTGGAGATGACATTGTTGAAAGACCCATTAAAATTGAGGACTTTTAATTTAGAAGCTGATATTAAAATGTTTTCTCGCAAAAATCAATCTCAGAATAGTTACTGAAGTTTTTAATTTTTAAGTAGTTCATATCAATTAAATTTGGACTAAGTTATTAACTAAATGTTTAAAATTTAGAGTTTTTGGTAAATACAATAATCATTTAACGAGTGTGACCTTATTTAGTTGACAATAAATATCAATGTGGCATTTAAGCATAAAAATGTTCTGCATTTTTGATTTAGACCTTGAATGGGGGATCAGATAAACAGGAGCTTTTGAACAAAACATTCAAGTTGATTGTTTGCTTTTGTCTTTCAGATAATAAGATTGGATAACTTGGTAATGATAGTATTTAACATTTCAGACGAAAACCATGAGAGTGGGTCAGACCAGCGGAGAGTGGAATTACAAAGATATCATGATAGGTTTCATAGTGTGTGCACATTGAGGAGACTAAAAGTAAGAAAAGTGGTCAGTTAGTTCTAATATATATAGAGGTGTGAAGTCACGTCTTAAGATAGAAGTACTCGTGACACAAACGATCTAAAGATCCTTCTATATTTTCAAGACGCTAACATGAATAGACGCTAACATTTCGAATCCACAGATAAGCAGAAGAGATGATCTATGCGTAAATTATGCTGTTAAATTGGTATATATATATATATATATATATATTCAAAGGTCACCTTTTATGGAGAAAGGGAGGGTGCTGCTTTTTATCCGTCTCTCTATTATGTTCTGGTTATATACGGCGTTGCAGTATCGGAGTAGTTGGTCGTCGAATTTCTTTGTTTTCCATACTTCTGGTTGTATTTCATCAAGACCTGCATGTTTCCTGGTTTTAATTTTTATTAGTACTACGTCGAGTTATTTTTGAGTAAACTGTCCTACTTTGATGTCTAGATGTTTATCAATAATTTTCGCGATAGCTTTATCCGTAATTCCAGGGAATTTCGCAAGCAGATTATTGAAACGTTCTTCCCGTATGTGTATTATAACCCTTCCTTTCATAGCGGCTAAGATTTATAAAGCTCTGCTACTTAACAGGATCGAACTAGAAATTGAGAAAATTCTTAGGCAGAATCAAAATGGTTTTCGGAGAAACCAATCCACAATATCACAGATTCTGATAATAATCTGTCGAATTTTAGAAGGAGCTCGTGCACTAAACCTTGAGATGTTACTCTCATTTGTAGACTTCTCCAAGTCATTTGACTCCATACACAGAGGAAAGATGGAGCAAATGCTTCTAGAATATGGTCTCCCCAAAGAAACCCTTACAGCCATAATGATGCTCTATAAAAACACGAAAGTAAAAGTTCGCTCATCGGATGGAGACACAGACTTCTTTGATATTGTTGCTGGAGTTCTGCAAGGGGATACATTAGCCCTATATGTGTTCATCATCTGCCTAGACAACGTACTTTGAACGAAGATAGATCTAAAGGAAGAAAATGGCTTTACATTAGAAAAGGCAAGAAGCAAACGATACCCTGCACAAACTATTACAGACGCACACTACGTAGACGAAATATTGCTTCCGGCAAATATACCTACCTAAGCCGAATCCCTGCTGCATAGTCTGGAACAGGCAGCAGGTGCCATTGGCCTCCATGTGAATGTGGACAAAACAGAGTACATGTGTTTTAATCAAAAAGGAGACATCTCTACATTAAATGGTAGTTCTCAGAAACTAGCAGACAAGTTCCCGTACCTCGGAAGCAGCGTTTCATCTACTGAAAATGGCATCAATATGCGACTAGCGAATGCATTGACTGCTATCGATAGGTAATCGATAATATGGAACTCAGACTTAATTGAATAGATAAAACGCAATTTTTTCCAAGCAGCAGTCGTGTCAATTCTACAATATGGATGCACCACATGAACGATGACTAAGTGTAGTGAGAAAAAGCTAGACGGGAATTGCGCAAGAATGTTACGAGCTATATTGAACAAATCCTGAAAGCAACATCCCACAAAACAGCAGCTGAACGGCCACCGACCACCCGGCTCTAAAACAACCCAAAATAAGACGAACAAGACATAAGGGACACTGCTGGAGAAGTAAGGACGAACTCATAAGTGACGATCTCAAATGGACCCCTTCTCACGGACGTGCAAATATTGGACGATCAACTAAAACTTACCTACAACAGCTCTGAGCAGACACAGGATATAATCTAGAAGACCAACCGGAAGTGATAGATAATTGAGACGAATATATATATATATATATATATATATATATATTATTCAGTCCAGATAAACCGGAGTCGGGAATAATTCCGTCAAGACAAATTCATTCCACTAGAACATTTAAAATTTCCCCGGTAAAGAGCTCAAAGTGACTAACATCACAGAGCAATAATTTCTTTAAGAAAAACAAAATCGGTCACAATCCTAATGTGATCGATTTTGTTTTTCTTATATATATATAGAAAGAGAGAGAGAGAGAGAGTCAGGAAAATCCTAGCAACACGACATAATGATGATATATAGAGCTATATCATCAAATTTTACTGAGAGCACAGTCTTTTGATTCTTTTCCTCCATTCGTCTCCATGGTTCATCGCTCCTGGCAACTCCCATAGACTGCATCCGGTGTCCGTACAGAGCTGATATTTGTAAGTCTTTGCTGGTCAGCCAGCATTGGCGTGTCTATGTGTTGGAGTCCATAAGAAAACGTTGTTTATAAGTTCTTCTTTACTTCCCCCCCTGTGCTCTGCATGTCTTGTTCGTCTTACTTGGATGGATTGTGAGATAGGAGGGAAGTGGTCGTACAGCTGCTGCTTTGTCGGTTGCTGCTCTCACGATTTGTTCAAAACAGCACGTGAGCATTCTTGTGAAGTTCCTATTCAGCTTTTTCTCAAAGTATTTCGTTAGAATTCAGATTGTGCAACCACACAATGGTACTAATATGACCACAATTTAGAAGAAATCCCGTTTCCTTCCATCAAAGAGATCATATTTCTCTATGATCGATAACTTGTCAATAGCAGTCAATGTTTTCCCTATGTGTATGCAGACAACGCTCTTAGTAGATGAGATATTGCTACCGAGGTATGTGAACTGGTCTACTATTTTTAGAGGCTTGCCATTTAATGTGGAGATGGCTCCATCTAGCTTTAAACTGATAAAACTGATATCCACGTTCTCGTAGAGGCCAATACCTTTTTGCTGATTGCTCCAAGCTATGTAGAAGGGATTCGGTTTGTGCAGGTGCATTTGAGAGAAGTGCTAGATCATCTACGTATCTTGCGTCTGTCATATATATATGGGAATGAATTGATTTCCCATATATATATATATATATATATATATATATTGATTTTACACACACACACACATACACACACACACACACACATACACACACATAAATATATATATATATATATGGGAAATCAATTCATTTCCATAGTGAAAAAGGGTTAATCGTTGTGGAAAAATTAGGGTCGAGAAGCTGTAACTTTTGCATCTGTATTTTTCCATTTATTGACCACTCAGGGCTCACCCGCCCGTTTTAAAATTTCTTGGTCATTTGCAGACAACTTGCCGAAAGGAATATGAAGGGTCATATTCCAAAATAACTGAAGAAATCTTTTCCCTCTTATATTGTAAAACATACATTTTTTAACCTATTAGAATAATTGATGAATCATCTTTTTTTGAAATCTAATTTCCAGCAGAGTTCAATCTTATGAATAGCGATAAAAATAGTACACCTGCAAGAAGGTTTTATAGATTTATTCTGTAACCCACTCAAAACCTTTCGACTTTATTTTTTTTTAGTGAAAATCTAACATTCTTTTCCTTCAAGTATGAATTTAATTTCAACATCACTTGATTATTTCAAACTGAACGAAAACAGTTCGTTTACATAGTCAAGCTCTTACTAATAATCTCTCCTTTGCGATGAAATTTCTCGCTATATTGGTTTACATATCAGCGCATAAACATTCTTACTTACTGACATACATAAAGATCTTATCAACAAGAGTTAGGCAGCGTAAGCTACTACGTTTCGTGTATGAACTTAACGTTCTCTCGAAAAATATCTATGCTCTTACTAATGTTTTTTCTTACAAGAAAAGAAGACTTTGTAACTTTTGTTTTTCAACAAACTTCACTCAATTTAAAGAAATAAAATTCATAACTTAGTAGATTGGTGTTTTGTTCAGTCATTTACACACTTATTCTCTCTCTCTCTCTCTTTCTCTGTCTCTGTCTCTTTCTCTATCTATCTGTCTATCTATCTTGTCAGATGCAAAGAGAATTCGAAACCCGTGGATAGGTCTTCCACGGAAATAAAATTATACGAAAACATATCTGAGAATTAATTTTTATTTATTGCCGACTTTTTGTCCTCATCTTGGTAGTTTTTGCGTTGTTTCTTCTTTCACTACGTTTCGGCCAAATTTAACCTCTGGCCTTCTTCAGGTGATTCACCGCGACCTCGGATAGGAATGCTGAGTCTTGTAACCGTATCCCCAGTAATTACTGCCTTCCATAGTTGTTGTCTATAGCACCACGTTTTTGACCAAGTAAACCTCTGGCCGGCTTTTGGGTAGGATTCCTATCCGAGGTCGCGGTAAATCACCTGAAGAAGGCCAGAGGTGAAATTCGGCCGAAACGTAGTGAAAGAAGAAACAACACAAAAACTACCAAGATGAGGACAAAAAGTCCGCAATAAATAAAAATTAATTCTCAGATTAAGAAGTCTCATCTCAAAATGATTCCAATAAAGGACAATTGAATACATATCTTATTCATTTACGAACTCATAAAAAAAGACAATATGAGGCAGCAAATCTTTCGAAGAGATAATGACACAATAACACAAGAACAATAATTTTATTCTCCTATTTGCAGGATTAAACTAAGTTTAACAATATCAGAATGAGAAAGAGACAGGTATCATGAATAGTATGTGTAAATATTTGTTTATGTAATGATATATGCATAAAGAAAGTTCAGCTTCAATTCCCTGTGAAATGTACGTGCGTGGAAAGAGTAAAAAGTGTGGCAGGTCAAACAAAGTTATTACTAAGCTTGTATCTTTTGTTCTGTCTATTCGACAAGCCGATATGAACTCGTTAAGTCTTTATAATTTTTTTTCAGTTTTTAGAAGAGTATATATTTAGCATAGGCGCAGAGTCAACGATGCTTGATTGACTATGTGTCAACTCTATCTTAACTTAGATATATATGCTTCATCATCGATACTGGGCACTCTTTTTCTATCAGCATAGAAACTCCACCAAACCATGCATATATATAATGAACTTATATATATATATACATATATATATATATGAAGGGAAAAAGAATACACACACATCTATACTGCTTGATGTGTTTCGTCCTCTCTTTGCCTCAACTTTCGCAGTGAATGCATGATCTTATACGCTCGAACATACACAATGATACATAAAAACCCACACAAACAGATATACGCACACATATATACAAATATACGTATGTATATTTATACGTATTAGGATGACGATGTTTGGTTGACTTTACATATGCTACATCGCTGATATTGATGAATAAATGTAGAAAACTATACACACACGCACACATACACACATACGCATTCATATCATATATAATGTATTTATATATATCATTTATATATACATATATATATATATTATAACAATGTTGGTTTCTTTATTTATTCTTCGTTTTTTTTTTCTATTCTGATTCTTTTCCCACCATTTTCTTGCTTCTCGGAATTTAGTGGTAGGCAGATACCTGACATGACGTCATAACTATTCTGCCTCGCATGATTTTTCTCTATATGTTCTTATTTAGATTCCCGGCTTTTAAGTCAAGACGGTGTGACCTTCGTTATTTATTTCACTCCCCCACCTTTTTTGAAATTCGGGTTTGACTCTTCTCTGCACTTTTTGTTTGTTTATATTGACCTCGTTTTATTTGCTCTTTCTGTTCCACTTTCACATTCATGAGACAATATATATATATATAAATATATAAATATTTCTTCATTAGATGCCTATAAAAGTTTTTCCTCGAATAAACTGTTATTTATAATTTTTTGAATGAACGAATCCTTTTTTTTTTCAAGCCATAACTTCGTCGTTAAATTACGAAATAGTTGCTTTGTTTAACTTTTGATAAAGTAAAACAATACTATTCACAGCGGGACACATAGCGTAACGGTTATAGGCGTTAGTTCCCTAAGTTTCTAAGGAGACAATAATCTGGAGGTTGCAGATTCAATCCTGACTGCAGGCGAGTAACAATACAGGAATACTTAACACTTGTACCCGGTTATGGCTAACGAAATCAGAACAGGCGGTCACTGTGGATTCAATAAAGGACGTAGTTCGAAGTTCCGTGTAGGTTCCCGAGTTCGACAAACACCTGAAGAAGGCCGGAGGACATGTCGTCCGAAACGTTGTGGAAATAAAGATAAAGATGAAGACAATAGTCCGAAAACCCTTAATGATAAAAAAAAACGATAATCCGCCTGCATTGGTGTAAAGGTTTGATACTCCTAGATATTTGTTAAAAATATCTCATTTTCCTTAAATCGTGAGCAAAAGTCGATTTATTTTTTTTTTCCAAAATAGTTCGTGATTTCATTTTGAAAGCACGAAGGCCTCTCTTATTACGAAAACATCATTTCAAGAATGATATCTCAGCTTTAAGCATTATCTTTTGCATAAATGTTAAACTTATAAGCTTTCCTTCTGGACACTGATATAGTAAGATTGTTTGCAAGATCGCCTCGAACCCTATTTCTCAAAGCAGTGAATATATAAGTATTAGCAGTTTATATATATATATATATATATATATATATATATATATATATATATATATATATATATATATTCAATGTATATGGATAATGACATAGTTGATGTCATCGTAGGCGAAGAAAATACCCTAATGTTACATTAATCAAGTTTTCTGCAACTTTAAGCTAAGTTTGATAAATGATGTCTTTCTCGACAAAATGTTAACCATAAGAAAATACCACTGAAAATATATAACTGCACTGCAACGTATGTATACAATATATTAGCATTGTATGTATACAATATTTTAGCATGTATAAAATATTTATTAATTTTTGTGGGTGAACGAGTCACTGTGGCGTCATGGCTGACATACTGGACTGCAATATAAACGAGCTTGAACTTCAGTCGTGTTCATTTCCAAGAAAATATATGAACCCCCTTATTCTCCAAACTATGGAGTGAATAGCACCACCACTGAATGGCTTTAGCTTTAAATAATTCCCCGAGGTTGATATGCCATTAAAGATAAAACAAACCAAACTATCTATTTCAGTAAGCCAATGTGTAGGGTGTGATAGTGAGGAACATAAAAGAGAGAGAGAGAGAGAGAGCAATATTAATTGAAATAATAATTAACAACTGATAATTAATTAAGATTATATTAATTAAAACGAACTCAATTAGCATATTATAAGTGCGTACTAAAATCAGCTTTTGCATAAATTTCAGACACTCTAGAATAGTAATCTCCTAAAGGTGTCTCTTACTCTCTGTGTATTTTATATCTCTCCAGGCCCCGGTGGGCTGTAGAATACGCTGACTACATCTCTGCAGAGGGGTGAGGTTCCCCCAGCGAGTGTCCTAGATATAACACTAAACAATCTGATGGTGAGGCTTCAGTAATGCTGGAGCTTTGGGAAATGCGGAGTACCCCTTTTTTGTCATTGCTCCCAAGTTCACTTTGACCCGGAGTGGTAGCACCTGAGAGGGTCCTATCTATGGGTCAAATAGAATTAAACTGTGTAACTACACTAAACTGAATTGTTTGAAATTAACTCTTTTTTACATTTAACTGTGTGTAAAAACAAAAAAACTCTATTTAAACCAATGACAGTATGTAAACGAAAGACTATACTTATGCTAAACTAAATTATTTGAAATTAAGAGAAACGATTTAAGAGAATACCCCCACCCCCCAAAAAACAGCTCAGGTTTGTTTAAAAATGTTATCTTCAAAATATGTTTAGAAATCATATATTATATGTATAAAAGGATTTGGCATTAAATGACCTACAATGGTCGATATGTCATAAAACTTATTCAAAACAAATCATATATGTTTAATATATATATATATATATATATATATATATATATATATATATATATATATATATATATATATATATATAATGATTTTGTATTAAATGACCTACAATGGTCGATATGCCATAAAACCA
Source organism: Sepioteuthis lessoniana (assembly GCA_963585895.1). Lineage (NCBI taxonomy): Eukaryota > Metazoa > Mollusca > Cephalopoda > Myopsida > Loliginidae > Sepioteuthis > Sepioteuthis lessoniana. Next base: position 56,810 of record CAUZXS010000383.1, read on the forward strand.
AACCAATCTGATGGTGAAGAACAATCTCCAGGCTGCAGACAATTATGGATCTCCATCGCTTCCTTTATTTCTAAACTAATAGTTATGAAAAAATGAATAAACAAATAGAATAAATAAAATAAAATAAATGAATATAGCTTCTCAGACGAGGTGATTTCGAGAGGTTGGATGATTTGACCCGTGGGAAGTAATTAAAAATTACACTTGCTGCCTTCGACTTGGACACTTGGTGAACTAATCGTAAGAAAATCCGTTGCCGTAGGCGAAGAGGTAATATACTACCCTATCGGGGAAAGGTCACCTGATTCTTCTGTTGTTACGAGGTTGTCAGTGTGTCAGGAAAGGAGCGTAAAGAATTCCATTTTCACAAGTTAGAATCTTTATTTTATTTTTTATTTACTCCTGGTTTCATATCTCAAGAGATGGCTTTATTTTATTCGAATTCGTCTGTTTTAATCTTCTACGACCTCCTCCCTCGACGCATCTGAGAGCAAGCTGACCAGCTCCAAATCTTACTTTCAAGCTTATTCCCTCTGATTTACCCTTTTTACATAATGATCTTTCAAGACTTATCCATTATAATCAGAGTCATGTTTAAGATTTCAACTTTTTAATGTCCATAAATATCGCACAGAGGGACTTCGTATACTGCTAATGCAATAAAGAACCAAAGGCCCTTAAGTTAGAATTTTAATGATTATTCTTGAGAGAAATAGTGAAACCCTTTTTTTTTAAATTGAGATACTATCTCTAACTAGCTGGCCATTGATTCCTTGAATTCATACACCCCTTAACAGCTCTGGGTTACTAACCACTCTCCTCATCTACTCTGAAATGAGATCGAGAAGACAGTTTAGTTGTTGACCATTTGAATCCAATTTTTGCCTTGAATTTTCAGCAAGATGGTCTTCACACGGCTGAAAGATTAAAAAAGAGCTCTATTTACTTTGAGTTGGAAGAAGTGGTTTCATGCCTTTCAAAAGATATTAGTGCAAAATGAGCGTAAACGAACCTGATTGAAAATAGAATTTTGTTCACCGATTTCTCTTTCCTCGTAGATAGCGGCAACTTCACCCACATTTCCCAAAGTATAAGCTATTTTTTATATTAAAAAAATCAATTTTTTATAAACGGCAATTTTTTAAAACATCAATATTTACACAAGGCAATTTTTGCCAGAAATAAAACGTACACGCTAGTGAGCACGACCATAAACTTTATTCACTTTTAAGTTTGTTTTTTTAAATATAAAATGTTTATTTAATATAATGTTACATATATTGTCCTTAAAGGCGTATGTTTGTGTTCGTGTGAGTGTCAGCGTTTGTGCATGAAAAATACGCTTAATATACATACATATATGATTGAATGATTTTCTGCATATATATATTTTGGGCCGAGTGTATATCAGATTTGAGTATTGTAATATCTTTGAATGGTTTTAGTTTATATTTCTCGAAAAATGTCCACAAAAATGCAAAAGAATTTTTTGAGAATCTTTTATAAATAGATGAATGAGATTAAAAGGACGAATAAAAAGATTATATCAAAATTTGATAAGGTTGCAGTTTTATTAGTTGACGGCTTGATAGTTAAAAGCAGCAGATATAGAATTTGCAACATGAACTAAAGCCAAAAAACGAGAGACAGGACATATCTAAGTTACACAACAATAGACAAGACAAAATATAATGAATTAAAGTGAAAAAATATGAGCTACTAGATAAAATAAGGTGAAGCCATTAGAGGCTAGACACAACAACACAAAACAAAAACAAAAAAGCGAAATATTGAAACAAGACATAACCAAGCGAAATAAGATGAGGCAAGAAATAAAAAGGCAAAACACCGACAAAGTGATACAACACATGACAAAACAAAATTTTGAGAATCAAAGCAAAACATCACTTAAGCAAACAAACAAAACAACAACAAAAAACAAAAAAACAAAAACAAAAACAAAGCAAAACAAAACAAGCAAAACAAAACAAGCAAAACATTGAAATTTTGTGCTCTGCGGAGGCCGAAGAACTTCCGTCTGACTTTCCGCTCCGCAGAGCCCTTAAACCCCTTCTAGCATTCCAGAAAATAAGAAATAAAAAAATATACAATCAGGGGTGCACCCAGGGTGACTACCTTTGTTCGCTCGGCTGGTAGCCGCACTCAGAGTGTTTGGCGATTCCTAGAGAATGCCAGTTGGGCGGACATAAGGTTGGCGGAGTTGGAGCACCACTCCCTCAGAAAATTGATGTCTTTTTGTTCGGACAGGGTCCCGATTTACGTCCTCCCTTCATCTCATAGGGCCTTAAAGTTGCAGTTCCCACGGGATGTCAGAAAACGGTCCAGGGATGGCCGAGTCTCCAATGAATTTGGCACCAGTTCCCTGCGACACGCCGTCGGTATTCTCTCCCCCGAATTATTTCCGGACCATAATTGACAGTGAGTAAGGTAAGTGGGTCGGATATCTCTAAACCTTGCCACGTTGAACACGAGGGGACTGAGGGATCCAAGCAAGTGTTCGCACTTATTTGGTGAACTCTTGAACCTCAGTATGGAAGATGCTGCACTCCAAGAGACTCACTTCACTCGCGCTGTGGACTGTCGGGTGCTGGAGTACGATTATATCGTCCTTTCAGCATATGGCAGCCATAGCAGCGTTAGGGTCTCTTTGTAAATTGGACGCAGCCTTAATGCTGATGTAAATCTTGTTCTTGCAGATGACGGAGGCTAGTTGTGACTGATGTTGCCGTTAAAAGTTCCGAGTTCCGAGTGGTCGCAGTTTATGCACCCAATATCGCTTTAGAGAAGGTTTTTTTTTTCGGCGGTTAGCGCCGTTCCTTGACGATCCAAAACGGATAGTTTTAGTGGGTGATTGGAATGCGATCCTTGATCCCAAGATAGATTAGGTCAGGGGGGAAGCTTGAGGGCCGGGAAGCACCCTGATCGACTTAATGGCTCGCCATGACATGATTGACAGGTTTCATCTGAATCACTTAGGGAGGGAGATGTGGACGTGGCAAGATAGTTCACCCTCTGTCCATCCCAGATCTTATTTGGACATAGTTTTAGTTAGAAGACCTGACACAGATTTTGTTACGTGTCAACACGTTCCACTATATAGGGAGGACTGACCATAGACATGTTAGGGTCAGTCTGCGGCTAGCTAATAGGCCTAGTCTGGCCGGCTACTGGAAGTTCAATACCTCCTTACTGGAGATACGGGACTCCGGGACCGGCTGGAATCTCAACTTCAGCGGACGTTAGAGGGGGTGATTACCGGGAATAGGTGGGGGGGATCTATTAAACATAGGATTAGAGATTTCGCCATTAAGTACGGTCCCAAACTCAACCTAGATTGGGCCAAGGTGGTAAGACCTTTAGAAGATAAGCTTTCCCAGGCGGTGGAAGGGAGATTCTAGCCATAGATTTAGCTTAACGAGCCCTTGAGCGTAAGGCTAGCGAGCGCTACAACGAATACGTAGTTAGATCAAGGTTAAAAAGATTTCCCAACGAAGCCGTAAAATCTAAGGCGTTCGCGCTTGAGGAAGAAATACGAAGATTTCCCTTTCGGTATATCGATTCCGTCAAGTCCCCGGACAGGCACGTGTCCTGGTCGAATCGTGAGATGCGCGAGGCCTTTCGAGGGCTTTGCTCGCTGTCCTGACCTCCTGCTTCTGGAGTTTCGCAGCTATTTAGCCGACTTCTTCCGACTTCAGGAGGCGAAAGTGGTTGGCTATGAAGGTATGGTTATTGAATGCAAAGTTCGTGATGCATTGAAGCAGGTCGGCCTCAACAAATCGCCAGGACTAGATTGTTTACCCTACGAAGTTAACTTGAGGCTGCTGCACATGTTTGTGCCTATTCTGACGGATACGTTCAACCATTGTTTCGCCCAGGGAGCCATCCCTGTTAGTATTACCAATGACGTGATCATATTGATGAAGAAATGTGGCAGGCATGTTTGGGAGGATGATTACAGGCCCATAAATACAAAGTTAAAGATTTTGGCCCAGGTCTTAGCAAACCGTTTGCAGCTTGTCATAAGCGATCTGATGAGACCTGAGAAGAACTACGCTGTGAAGGGAAAATCTACCAAGACAACTTGCTCTTGGTTCGCGAGATCCTAGAGGAGATAGAAGACAGCACCAAAGATGCACCGATCAATTTGGATCAGTCTAAGGCCTTCGATAGGGTTGACCATCGGTTTTTGGCGACTGTTTTCGAGACTGCCGGATTCATACCGGAGTTCTACAAATGGATTAGCATGATGTACCTCAATCCACAGGCAGCTGGCAGCTAAACGGGAAGCGCTCGGAGGCTTTCTGGATCGAGCGGTCGGTCCGGTAGGGTTACTTCCTGTCGTCTCTTCTTTATGTCCTCGCTTCGGAGCCCCTGCTCCGTAGGATTAGGAATGAGGCGGCAAGTCTGGCCCTGCCCGATATTCATTTTGCTGGCCTTCGTATAGCAAAGGTCTCTGCGTACGCCAATGATATCACTGACTTTGTGTCCAACCGTTTGGACATAAAGGCTGTAAAGAAGGTGGTTGCAATGTACAAAGAGATAGCAGGAGCCAAGATCAACTTTGATAAGAGCGAAGGTCTGCGGTTGGGTGCCTGGAGGGGTGGTGTTCCCCTGCCAGGACCTTTCCGCTGGAGTGATGTACCCGTCTGCATCCTCAGGTTGTGGTTCGGGCCCGACCACCAGCTGGAGAGAAATTGGTCGGAAGTACAGACTAAGGTAGATGCCCAGGTGGGTACCTGGCTTCGAAGGCAGTTGGACAACTGCCTTCGAAGCCAGGTACCCACCTGAGCAGAGCGGAGGCGTGTGTCGCGTAATCTTCCTCTTGATTCTTTACCACTTGTCTGTACTTCCTCTGCCTAAGGGTCATCGGCTGGAACTACGACGATCCCTCTCCAAATTACTTTAGGAAGGCCTATGGCCGATAGTCCGTAGACAGGTCTGCCGTCAAAGTTCGCGTAATGGGGTCTGGGTATGCCTGATCTGGAGAACCACTGGTTCGCTGAAAGACTGGCTTACTTGGGCTGATCCTTGTCGTAGGATACGGTGTCGAGACAAAAGGCGAGCGATACCTTTCCTCACCTCAAATGAGGCCCCAAAGCTGAAGGTCGACGTAAGCTTAGGGGCCAACCAAAGTTTGTCTGTGAATGCCGTAAGACCCTTTGCAACCTTCCCGGGTCCAGTGACCTTTCCCGGCCTTGAAAGAAACTGTATCGGGAACTAATGGTAGGATCCGCTTCGGATCCTCTCCTGGATCGGCTCGGTTGGTCGATGGAGGAGGTTTGCTCGCACTGGAATTGGGCGCCAGGTTTGGGCTTCTCGATCAACTTCGAGTTCTCACTCATTTGGCACGAAACACGTTACCTCTTCTCGGTTTGAATTACAAAACGGGCTTGGCAGACATGCCCAACTGCCCTCGCTGCGGCAGTGGTTTAGAAGAAACGGCTGAGCACGCCTTCTACTACAGCGAGCGAGTGTGCCCGTTTTGGAATCAAGGTGAGAATCGTGTGCTGTTTCTCGCGATCCTAGCTGTTGCTAGAATTGTGATTTTGGACGACGCGAAAGAAAGGATTGTAAGATGGTGCAAACTTTTCTCATCGTGATCTGATTTTTTCCTTTAAGCTTCAGCTCGGGGTCAAAATCAGATGCGATAGAAAACGCTTGGGCCGCATAACATTCGACCGAAGGTGGGTGCATGCAACGATCCTGAACGTACGAAGGGGGGAAACGTTGGAGTCATCCTTCCCTCCTCTTCCTGTGTGTGGTGACTACGGTCTGGGTCCTTCGGGACCCCATCCCCGGGTAAGTAGCTTTTTTTGTTTCTCTTATTTCCCTAGTTAGCAGTATGTTGTGAATCATTATCTCCGTCATCTAGTTGTTAGCCTCCAAGGTCTTCCCCGCCCCAATTCTATTTTCGTACCAAGACCTGCTTTTCTGAAGATCTTGGAATCTCATCACTGTAACCCATTTTTACCTTCCTCACCGTGCCCCATCCTGCGTTTCTTTTGTCTCATTAGTTTAGCTCCCTCCCCCATCAGGGAAGCTCCGGCTTGTTTTCGGTCCTTTGGGATAGCGAAAAACAGTCGGCCTCCATATTATAGACGGGGGGATAAGAAGGTAACAAAACGAGGATTTTTCTTTGGTTTTATTTTTTTCGGGTTTTTCTACCATCCCTATCATTTTTATCCATTGTATATATATATAATCCTTGTAAATAAAATCATGCATTTCATCCGGTTTTAAGTAGGCCTTTTCTCACGGGGCATGAGCGGTATTTTGGTGGTTGCGGCGTGTCTGGTGAAAAATGATTGCGATTATTGTATTGTTTGAATGGGTCGGCGAATGTAGCTAGCTATGGACCCCTTAAAAAACATAGACAACTGAAAGACCGTTCCCCTTCCCCTCCCCAACAAAAAGCTTGGGGCTCCATGCTCCCCTTTGTAAATTTTTTTACCAAGGAAATAAAACTGATACGCATTAGTAGCCACCCCCAAACAATTCAACAATGTGTGTGTTTTTGATGTGTGTGTGTGTGTGTGTGTGTGCGCGTATACATTAAAATGCATTGCAAAGGTATGTATTTACGTATGTATGTGTTTTTGATGTGTGTGTGTGTGTGCGGGTATACATTAAAATGCATTGCAAAGGTATGTATGTATGTATGTATGTATGTGTTTTTGATGTGTGTGTGTGTGTGTGTGTGTGTGCGCGTATACATTAAAATGCATTGCAAAGGTATGTATGTATGTATGTGTTTTTGATGTGTGTGTGTGTGTGTGTGCGTATACATTAAAATGCATTGCAAAAGTATGTATGTATGTGTTTTTGATGTGTGTGTGTGTGTGTGTGTGTGCGTATACATTAAAATGCATTGCAAAGGTATGTATGTGTTTTTGATGTGTGTGTGTGTGTGTGTGCGCGTGTACATTAAAATGCATTGCAAAGGTATGTATGTATGTATGTGTTTTTGATGTGTGTGTGTGTGTGTGTGTGCGTGTACATTAAAATGCATTGCAAAGGTATGTATTTACGTATGTATGTATGTATGTGTTTTTGATGTGTGTGTGTTTTTATGTATCCATGAGCGTGCGTAAACGGTTGGTAGAATTACAAAAGCGTATGAGCGTGTATATATCTATTTTTTAAATTTTTTTTTATTTGTCACGGTTGAAACCGTTTACTAGAACGTGTGGACATGTATGTATTTATGGATTTTTATGTTTGTGTATGTGTCTGTGTGTATGATTACGTATACGGTTGAGAGCAGTAAGCAAGCGTGAGGGCATGTATGTTTGTGCTTTGGCGTATGTGTGTATGTATAAGCATATAAGTACGTATATGCGTGTGTACAGATGTTAATGTTTTTATGTGTATGTGTGAATGTGTACGGTTGAAACCACTACGAGGCTGTGTAAAAATGTATTCATTTAGGATTTTCTTCTGTGCGTGTGCGCGCACGTAAGCGTGTGGGTGTGTATATGTTTTTGTACTTTTATGTGCATGCGCATGTGCTCGTGTATGCGTGTATGTGCGCATGTATGTATCGACTGAAAGCATGATCAAGGCGTGAGTGCCTGTATATGTGTTTGTGCTTTTATGAGCATGTGTGTCACTGTATGTTTGTGTGTATGCGTGTATGTTTGTGTGTGTGTGTGGGGGGGGGGCGTAGATTCAAAGCATGACAAAAATGTTTGTGGTTTTATGTGTGAGTGTATGTGTGTGTGAGTACGTTTACGGTTCAAAAGCATTACAAAATCATCATCATCATCATCATCATCTCACGCCATCAGCACGGATATCCCTGACCCTTCCTCGATACCCTTCTCTATCCTCCATTGCTTCCGGGAGGTCTTCAGGACTACATCCAGTATTGGCACAGAGCTACAGTATGTAGGTTCAAAAATGATTTAAGTTATTTTAACTGTTGAAACGAACTATTATGAGAATTTGCAAAAAGCAATGTAGACTATTTTTTGGTGGTGGTGGTGGTGGTGAGGGGAGTGGAGGGCATAAAAATTCGTTCAAATGTAACAAAAGTTAAATTTATTTTCAGGAACATCATCATCATCATCATTTATAGTAACATCAAAAGTGATAAAAATTCTTTTATTACAAATTTGGGGCTCTGGTATCTTTGTTTAATGGCATATCAACCTTTGTAGGTTATCTAATGCCAAAGCCATTCTCCTAGAAGAACAGTAGTGGTACTATTTAACCTATAAGCTGGGAGGACAAGGGGGTTCATACCTTTACCCAAGGGTATTTGCCCGAAAGTGAACGTAATAGCGCGACTGGAGTACGAACTCGCCTACTACGATTCTGTTGTCTATCGCTTTAACCATTACACCACGAGGACACCCCCTTGGTGCTCTGGATAAAAAGAATTTTGATCTTGCCGAAAATAATCTGTGAGATTAACGCCCTTTTCTTGCGAATAATTTCTGTTAATGGCCGCTAGATGGCGTTATCAAAGCAGTATATAAGAAGAGTGTGCGTGCGAAAGTCTCATTCTCTCTTACTTGCAACATATCTTGAAACTTGACAAGATACTAATTTTACGGGAGAGGAACATTTTTGTCCCTCAAAGACATCGTGTCCCATTGAACACAACACCATAGAATAATACACTTAGGATATTTATTCATTCATCTCTTTATGAACTCTTTTCATAGCGCATTTTATTTTGTATCCATTCGATCCAATAACAGGTCGGAATAACAGAAAGAATACTTACTATAACACTAGTACTCGGTCATGGTTAACAGAATTGGAACAGTCTACCTCTATGGAACAGTCTACTCGTGAGTTCGATATGAAACACTTGAAGAAAGCCGAAGGACATATCGGCCGAAACGTTGTAAGTATAAAAATAAAGATGAGTTTAACAGTCCGTATATTCTAAGTAATAGCCATTCTATTAAATTTATTCAGGCTGTAAAATATTTTGTTAATCCAATGTGATTGTTTTTACATTCTTTGCCAGACAAAGGAGGTAATCCCATAAATTCATAGCTTACTTTTAAAAGTTTTACCCGAAAAAAGAAAATTCGTAAACTGTCGCTCACCGTTCGTTCCTTCCTTTTGCCACTCTCCCATTATTCTACCAATTCATACTAGTTGTTGAGGTGTGTATTGCTATCTGCCAAAATATATCCCAACTTGATAGAGAAAAATTAGTTTCCGTTCATGATACATGATTATACTGGGTCAAGCAGAATTGTCATCCGGATTTGAAATTGCTGCTGCATAGGTGCTAATAGCGATGAGCCGGTGATAGGTATGTATTTGAGCAGCCGCTGCAGCTATGGGATTTCAGTTGCCATCATGGTGTGCAATAGAGCGATTGTGATTGAAACATGAAAAAACTAGTGTCTTTCTCTTTTCAGGAGTCCAGGTCTTACTATATTGTGACATTCAGTGGTCGGCAACCTCATCAGATCTGTCTCCTTGGGATTACTTCCTGTCGGGTCACCTGAAGGTTAAATTCTTTAAATGTAGACAACAGACAAACTGAAAGATTTTATTTGTAGCAATACCAGAGGCTATGACTAGGCGAGTGTTGCAGAGCTTCAGAGTGCGGCTTCAGGACTGTATAGCTTGTGAGGGTAAGCATTTGGATGATATAAAACAGTGATGAAAATACAAAAAAAAAAACAAAAAACAACAAAAAAAAAACAAACTAAAAAACAAATCAAAACAAAAAAAAACAACAACAAATAAATAAAATGAATAAATAAAATGACAAATATAAGTCCGATCGTAAAATCTTAAATAAGATCTCTGTTGCCATTTTTATTTACGTTCCAAACCCGAGAGGTCATTCTGCTGATCCTTAACAAGTATACACTTAGACATGTTTGTTTGTGTTGGGGGTTGATAGTTGTGTATGTCTCACCAGTGCCGGTACGTGGAGTAGACAGGCAGATATCCAAAGGCTGATTCTAATTTATTTACACTTATGCAATGCTTAGTAAATACATGATGTTTAAAAAAGCAACAAGTGGCGTTGTGGCTAAAGTACTGGGCTGTAATATCCTGGTAAACGAGTTCAAACTTCAGTTACGCCATTACGTTCGCTTTCCGACTAATACCATTGGGAAAGCTATGACCCTCATCTTATCCCCTATCTATGGGTTAAATAATACCACTGCTGTTATTCTGTAAATATAACTTTGGCATTAAAGAACCAGCGAGGTTTGATATGTCATTAAACAAAGAAACTAAACCTAAAAAAAGTAACAATCATCTTTTAAGATAACATTCATTTAAAATAGTTTGACTTCTTTGTAGATCTCTAAATAAAAGCTGCAAACAGCCCAATCTGACTCCATCATCAAGGAAAAAATTATCTGACTCCATCATCAATTTTTCCAGGTCACTTAATTACATGTTGACATCCAATGGCTATGAATCTCATCAGATCTGTCCCTTAGTGATTAATTCCTCTGGGGATATCTCATGCCTCGGGTCTTTAAACAGAGGCCGCAGACAACTGACCAATAGAAAGAGTTTTATTCGTCATGAAATCGCTGCAATATTAGAAGTAATGACTTGGCAAGTGATGCAGAATATTAAGGTAAGGCTTCAAGATTATATAACTCGAGAGAGCAAACACTTAAATGACATGATCTTTAAAACAAAGTGGATAAGAAAACTAATATTGCTCTTTCTAAAAGTAAAATCAAATTTTGAATCAGGTGAAAGGTGCTCTTTTTTTATTTGAATTTTTTTCCAAACCTAAGAGAGATTATTCTCCCGGCCCCTGCATTATTTATCGATTTGTTTGTCCCCCTTGGACATCTCCGCTTTTTACGATCTTCTTACATCAACTTTTAAAGAAAAGATTTAAAAAAAAAAAAAGAATCTTTCCACGGAACATATTCACTATTAATACAATATCTTTATATTCAAAAACTTTTTCTTTCTATTTTTTCCGAAACCATCCAATTTAATCATAGCTTTTTTTCTTTTTTTTACACTATAGCTGTTTTTGATCAGTTTCGGCAATTTATTCAAAAATATACTACTCCATTACGAAAAAGAAAATCAAGTTGGTTAGTTGATGTAGTTTTTGAAATATATTTTGATTGGTTTCTGGTTTCTTTGTTTAATGGCATATCAACCTTTGTAGGTTATTTAATGCCAAAGCCATTCTCCTAGAATAACAGTAGTGGTACTATTTAACCTATAAGCTGGGAGGATAAGGGGGTTCATACGTTTCCCCATGGTATTTGCCCGAAAGTGAACGTAATAGCGCGACTGGAGTACGAACTCGCTTACTACGATTCCGCAGTCCATCGCTTTACCCATTACACCACGAAATATATTTTGACAATAAATGTACCAAAATTACGAATTTCCTTAATTATTTGAAAGTTTCAATTAGATCAATTCTAATTCTTTCTAATAAACTAGTTAATCTAAATTTCTCTACTCGTTTCTTGTAACTGTAATCTTTTATTATTTTTGTCACTCTTCTTTGTATGCCCTCTGATCTCAATATTACGCTTCATTTTCCAGGTTTCAACGTTGGAGCCCAATATTAACGAAGTGTTTATTGTCTTTGATGAGTGTGAAGGGATCCCAGTCAGAATATACATCCCTGCCGTGAGTTTGCATTAACTTTCTGAAAAATGAAATCCAGTCTGCTCGACTACATACCGATAACTAGGAGGAGAACATATGGTTTCACGCCTTTTCCGAGAGCATTAGCGCAAACTGATTTGCAAGCAGCCTCATCCAGGATTTATCTAGGGTTTCCGATTCCATCTTTTATGCCAGGTGCGTCGCCAATTAACAGTAAGTGGGTTGGTTTAGTTTATTAGTTCAACGGCATATCAACTCCTTATGGGTTATTTAATACCGATAGTTGACTAATTGGTAAATATTTAATTATAATTATAACTATTTACCACATGCGAATAATTTGCTCATTATCTAATACTCATACTTTTAGGAGGTGCCCGTGGTGTAGTCGTTATCGCCGTAGGAAATGAACACGGCGATACGAGTTCAAATCCCGGACGATACTGATTGCATTTCACATAGCACTAATACCCTTGGGAAAGGTATGAATCCAATTATTCTCCCTCCAGCTATGGGTAAATAGTAGGACAGACTAGGTTCTTCAGCCTTGGTTAGGCAACTAGTCTAGGAGAAGGAAAACTCTGAATTCAAACCTGTTAAACTCCGCTTAAAAATTGACCTCGTGTCATATCCTGCCCGAGCGGAGGGGTTGGGTAAATAGGATCTAATACTCATACTTTTGCACAATTATATCGTTTTAATTAAGTGTTCCTATCGAATAATAATAATAATAATAATAATAACAATTTGGTGCTCTTGGCACAGTAACTAAAGGATTATTAAAGGGCCTAGAAGACTTGGAAGTTGGCGGACGAGTGGAGACTATCCAAATGACAGCATTATTTAGAACGGCCAGAATACTGAGAAGAGTCCTGGAGACTAGAGGAGACTTGCTGTTAATCAAACTCCAGTGAAAAACCTTCAGGTAACACTGATGTTAAAAACGCTAAAGGAGTAAATAATAATAATAATAATAATAATAATTTGTTTGCACACAGTTATACGATATCGAGTATTCCTCTCAAATACAAACAGCTTACACACAGTTATATGCTTTCATGTATTTTTTAATACTAATTATTTTCAAATATTTCTATTTGACCCTAGGATGAGACCCTAACAGGTACTATCGTACCGGGTCCGAGTCAACCAGGGAGTAAGGGCAACAAATGATTTCCTAGAGCTTCAGAACTGGTGCCTCACCATCGGAAGCAGCTTTGTGTCATATTTAGGATACCACTTTTTTGTAGGGTACTAACCCCTCTGAAGGGGTTACAGGTAGTGTATTCTAAATTCTGCCGATAAGACCGGAAATAAGTTGAAGCTAATTGTAAGTGGCTTTAATATCTAATAACGTTAAGACTACTAAATGATCAAAAAATAATGTAAACCATCGTAAATAATCAAAAGACTATGTAAAACACTTCTAAACTATCAGAAATCAAATATTATGAAAGAAAAACTTACATTAAATATACAATGATAACAATGGAAATTGCAGACTGATGTTCATACTACTTGATTGAAAAATTGCTAAACTATTTAATATATCGTTTATTTTTTGATTTTCCTTGTTTAAAATGATCTATATTTTCGTATCTTATACGCGGCGTAATATTTAGAGTGGCAATAGGTAAAAAACGATGGCTATTCAAGACCCCAAAACATTGTACAGGTATGAACAAATTTAATAGGCATTTGGACTGATTTATAATCGTAAACCTCCTCATTCGACTAATGCTTATACTACTTGATTTGAATTTTAAAAAATTATTTGACGACGTCTCATGTCTACATAATTCTTTTCTCTTAAAAGAAGAAAGCTTTTACAAGAATTAATAAGGAGTTAAATGATAGTAAGGGTATTTCTGGCATGAACATATTCTTTGACCCAGGAATAAAGAATGACTAATGATATTGTAATTTTATCATTTACAATAAGAGATATAATGAGAATAATGTTCTAGAAAATGAATTGAACTTTTCTTATATTTGAACGATTTTTCCCCGTTTCTTCTTCAAAGTTTTCTCATTAGTTGTGTGTGTGTGTGTGTGTGAGTGCGCATGCGCATGTGTCGTACTACGCAAAAATTCTGGAAATCTAAACCACATGCAAAATCTAAGGTTTTCTACCACTATATTTTTGTGAACAATACCTTTTGTGAGATCTGTGTTTAAGGCTACTACTCTAAAGAAGTTCGAAGTACATGAAGGAAACTAGGTAATATTGTAAATAACTTTTTTGGTTAGATTCTGTACTTTGAAGTTACACATTATATATATATATATATATAAAGAGAGAAAGAGAGAGAGAGATAGAGAAGAAGAAGAAGAAGAAGAAGAAGAAGAAGAAGAAGAAGAAGAAGAAGAAGAAGAAGAAATCATTCGTTGGTAATAAAATCAGTGTTCGAAAAATTAAATGTAGAGCAGTATAAAAACTAAAAAGTGATTACTCACAATTCTAACGTTATAACTAAATGTTTCACGTGGCAAAAACAAGCATTGTCATAATCGCCTGACCGTCTGTTTATATATATATATATATATATATATATATATATATATATATATACGAGGATCATTAAATAAGTTTCCAGACTTTTTTTGTATAGGCACTTTTATTGATAGTACACACATGAAACTCTAGTCCCCTTCGAAGTAATCTTCTCCGGCTGCAATGCACTTGTTGTACCGTTCCAACAACTTCTCGAAGGCCCCATGGAAGTTCCCTTGTGTGAGCGTGTCAATGACCTTCGTCACAGTCTCTTTCATCTCCTCAATTGTTTCATAACGACAGCTTAGAGATTAACCAAATATCACAGGGACCAATATCTGGACGATAGGGAGGTTGAGAAACTGTCTTGAGGCCCATCTTGGTCAAATAGTCTGTGACAAGGATGGAGTTGTGGACTGGTGCATTGTCCTGGTGGAAATGCCACTGACCCGATTTAAAGAGTGCTGGCTTCTTCCGACGGAATATCTTCCTGAACCCCCTTAAAACCTCAACATAGTATTCCTTGTTGACTGTCTGTCCAGTGGGAACCCAGTGCATGTAGATCATGCCAGTGCTGTCAAAAAAAAAAAAAAAAAAAAAAAGGGATCACCTAACGTTTGTGGGAGGATTTGCTCTGTCTGGCCTACTTGGGTCCGGGAGACCCAGCATGCTTCCACTGGGAACTATGTCTCTTGGTCTCTGGGTAGATCCAGCTTTCATCGCATGGCATTTTTTCCAAGTTTAATACAGAATTTTATTGCATATTGTTCTTCTAAAATGTCAGATTACATTTTTGAAATTCACCAGCTGTGACAATCGGGCTTTAGTAGGGTGTATTCCAATTGCTGCTGTAGCTGTTCATTTGAACCTGAAATCATAAATGTTGGTGAGTCATCTCACAATATGTATAGCAATAACATACTGAACTTTCAAGAGTCTCCGACAATTTTAAATGCCTGTACAAAAAAAGTCCGGAAACTTATTGAATATCCCATGTATATATATATATATATATATATATATACATGCATACATATATATGCATATATATATATATATATATATATATACATTAATATATATGTATATATATATACATATATATATATACATATGTATATACATATATATTCATATATATATATAAATACATATATATATACATATACATATATATATACATATATATATATACATACATATATACGTATATATATATATATATGTACATATATATATATATATATGTACACACACACACACACACACACACATATATATATATATATATATATAGTTAGAGATTTGATGTCTTTGAGGGCACTAAAAGAAATTCAACGGCAAATATTCACATAAAATCGAAAGACGATGTTCTTAAGGTGCTTTGATGAATGGAAAAGTAGTTGGAATTAGTGTATTGAATGGGAAGACGACTATTTTGAAAAGAAAAATTACATTTCATTCATAATTCATTTTTGCATTGGTAAGAACAGCTTCAGTCCCAACAGATTTTGAACACATTTCGTTTAAGTCAAGTTAGTGCTAAAAAGTAACCAAATATCTAATTTTGTTACATCGATTATATATATATATATATATATATATATATATATATATATATATAGAGAGAGAGAGAGAGAGAGAGAGAGAGAGCAGACAATGACACTTGACGACTTAACTCGGACTTACTTCCTGTTTACGACATTCCAACGACTTTTTGGTCATTTTTTTATCGTCAGAAAAGGAATTGTTTCCGCGATATATCGCTAAAAACACACATTTTAATTTTAATTTTTATTCTGAAATGCTTACACTCCTACGGTGAGCACTTCATATTTTTCAACGTTTTTTTTAAAGATATCGGAGATTATTTCTTTTCATTGGCTAGGGCATCTATCTATCTATCTATCTATGATGCTGCGTGACTCTTGCAACCCACTAGTGAAGAACACCCAGCCTTCCGTAAAAATCGGTCGTAAATGGAAGACGAAAATAGTTGTAGAGAATGCAGAATGAAAGAAATAATTGGCACTGTTGCAAATAGAAGAGCAGTCCTAGGACTTCATCCACAGCGTTGGAGGTCCAAGGAATCCACAATAAACAAAAGAAAAATGGTTTCGGAAGAAATTTATCATCTTGAGGAAGTCACGCGTAACGACCCAGGGTCCAGATATTGTTATTTGGTTAAATTTTAAAAAAGTTTTCGTTATTGAATTAACGGTCCCTTTTGAAGAAAATTTTGACTGGGCACATAAGCGTAAGTTGGAAAAATATGAGGATCTGCGAGAACAATGTGTCAGAAATGCTTGATAACCAATGTATTTCCATTTGAGGTCTGATGCCGAAGTTTCATTACCAACGCAACCTCCATATTCTTGACTAATCTTGGACTTTTATACATCAGACAAGAGAAAATACATAAAAATGATCCAAGCTAGGGCTCTAACTGCATCATCGTGGAAATGGCAATCCCACAGTGTGATGTCAATCCATGTCTGGTGATATTTGGAGTTACTACTGGGGCGCGCTGGGTTAGTAGTAATGATACTTCAGCCCCGAAACCATGCCTGAAACCAGAGTCATCATCTGATGACTTTGTAGAAAGTAATGCTGTATAAACACCAGTCATTGTATGATACCCCCCCATATATATATATATATATATATATACTTTTAAAGTTTTCTCGTTAACACTTGTCATAATTCTACCAAAATTACTGACTTCTTAAAAACGTTGTAAAAAGGTAAAGAAAATGAAGAAAAAGAAAAGAAAAAGGAAGGAAAGATGAAGAAAAACAAGAACGGTAGCATGGATAGTCACGTTTTTAAGTTAAATTTTGAACATTAATTACATCACAACTGAAACGTCTTACGTTGGTATATTATTCAGCTATAAATTAAATCACCATTTGAATACCTTGTTTTTGATATTTCTACATTTACGAGCATATGTGCACACACATACAGCAAACACAAACTCATATATATATATATATATATATATATATATATATATATATATATATATATATATATATATATAAAGAAATGAGAATAGAAAAACTTTGGGTAATGGTTACAATTGTTTAATTTTCTGTTTAACGTTTAACGTTAACAATTTCAACTTTTCAAAATTCTTCAGTTGTGTTTGAAAATCCTGTATGATGAAGAGCGAAACGTTACACATGAAATAAAACAATTGTTACTCCAGCTTTAGGTTTTCAATTCCTATTTCCTGCCATATATATATATATATATATATATATATATATATATATATATATATATATATATATAAATCTGTAGTCTAATCAAGCATCTATTTAACACGGGAAATACTTATTTTGGCTCTTGTCAATATCGTTAATTCTGAAGGGAATATTGATGAAAAAGTACGAGACACTTTTATGGAAGAGACGATCGAATCTAAGTGTTAGTTTGCTACGTTGAAAGTTCGTACTCAGTGTGTTTCTCTTGTGGTCTAGCTTTAATTCCAGATCTTTTGTGTAGCACTTTGTTTTTGTGTGTGTGAGTAACTATATATATATATATATATATATATATATATATATATATATATTAGGTTGAACTTCTTGGTACAGGAAATTATCAAGTGAACTGTCTCTTCAGTTCTTGCACAGAATAACGCTGCATGTGTGTTCTTTCTCAAACACCTGATGTCAAGGATCTTGAAAATGTCACGCCACCTCCTTCAGCAGATCGGCAATATTTTCCATCGAGCGTGGTCCTGGAACGAAAACAAACACAATACGACTAAAAATGTTGAAGAAAAGTTTTTTTTTCTTTTTTTCTGGTTGGATGTCAGTTGGGAAAAATTCTATCCGGTCGTCTTAATGATATTTAAAAATTTGCTCTATTGTCCATTAATATATAGAATATGCCTACAACAAACTTTCTTTGGATAATTTCCCAGAATCCACTCGCGCAAAAATGACTCAAGTTAGAAAAATCAATAAAACACAACCTAAATCCTAATCGACCGGTTGATCGCAAAGGTAATGCTGGTAGATCGCACGCCTTTTAAAAAACAAAAACAAATAAAGAGAAAAAAAACAATTTTTTTTAGATGTTAGTCTATTTTCTATTGTCCTTATCTCTTTTATTTATATCTGCCTTTTCCTATATAAAGATTATTAAGTGTCCCTTCACCATGACTGATTATCTTTTGGAAGCCATCTTGGAGATGGCTACCAGCAGTTACTGTTCGGACAATGGCACCTTAGTTAAATCCATTCAGTGCAAATAGTGGCCATAAATGTATACAATTGTATTGTACCGTAAGGTTCATGCAATGATGCAAGGTATGCGAACATATATTGTAGGTATAAAGTTTATTCGGTACATATATAAATAAGTATATTTAGTATTTTTAATACAGGTAAATCATTTTGACTCGCTCTTTTTAAAAAGAAGCTAGCAAGCCGAAAAGGTGGCCCAAACAATTCAAGTCACTTGGTGAGGGGATTGTTCTAGACTTACTTAGATAAAGCAGTATTTATTTATCTACCAACGAGAGTAAAGTGTAACACAAGGTCGAGTTTTATGTAGGACCCTATACATGTAAAGGGGGGCGCTTAGTGTCACGGTTATCGCAAAGAAATGGAATCCACGATATGAGTTCAGTCCCTTGACGAGCCTTCACTTCTGTTTTGTTCCATCTCCTCTGACGTCATAGCGTAAATAGTTGGGCAGACTGGGTTCTTTAGCCTTGATAAGGAAGCCTACCTAGGCGATGGAAAACTCTGAATTTAAATCAGATAACACCTCCACCTCAGGCAGGATGTGACACAAGGTCAATTTTTACAGGAATATAGCCGGTTTGAATTCCAAATATTTTTTCTCCTAAAATAAAAAGAAATTGATAGGTGTACTTATAGATGTTAATCTATGTGCTTCTATAAAAAGTAAAATAAATAAGATGAAAAAAATACTAGTCAAAGAGTAATAACAACACGTGACAATGCTTCATGAAAAAATTCAAACATGATTACATCGAATAAAGTCAAAGTGCATACTTTCGCTGGTAAGATCATCTTTTGTCGGGTACAACATATTCTTGATTTTGGTCAACTACTAAGATAAGCTAAGTACTTGTAAATGGCTATTACACTTTATAATACTGGGTAGTAATTGTGGTGACTTGAGTTCGAGGCTCTTTGCATTTTACAACGTAATAATTCCCCGGGGAAAGGTATGAATCTGATTATTTTCCTCTTAGCTATAGATAAATAGTAGGGGAGATAGGGCATTTTGACCCTAGTATGGCAACCGGTCCAGGAGAATGAAAACTGAATTCAAACCAGTTGTATTTCGCTTAAAAATTGATTTTGTGTCACGTCCTACTCATAGTTGAGGGTTTGGTTTAGTTTCTTTGTTTAATGGCATATCAACCTCTGATGGTTATTTAATGCCAAAGCCATCCCTCTAGAAGAACAATAGTGGTACTATTTAACCCATAGCTGGGGGGATAAGGGCGTTCATACCTTTCCCAATAGTATTTGCCCGAAAGCAATATATATATTTTCCGCCCCCCCCAAAATGAAGCAAGGTGGACTAATATTTTTGTTAAATCGATTTTGCGTCTAAGGGAAAAAAAACGAGCCCCCCCCCCGTTCCGTGTGTATGAACCAATAAAGGTGGATTTTGCGATAGATAGAAGTCTGTATGCCAGAATTGGTGCGTTTAACAGGGACACCGAGAAAAGGAAGTCTGCTGTCATTACCACGGGAAGAAAATAGTAATATCCACGCCGATTCTTCAGGCTAACGGTAAATGTCGAATTTTTTTTCTGACGATCACTATACCAAATCTCATTCCTTAGATATACGTCTGTCACAGTTTTTATTCTCTGAAAAGACGTGACCGAAACAAGGGGTCCCAATTTTTAGAATTCTAAAATATCTTCATTAATTTTGAAATATTCTATTTATTTTAAAATGCTTATACTTTTAAAAGCACTATTTATCTATCTATCTATCTATCTATCGACAAAATATGGCTATACTCTTACCTTGCCCCGCCGGCGCGTACGCCAGGTGTTTTATGTGTCCAATTATAATATCTGTTTGCAGATATTACATTCCGGCAATCGTTATATAATTAAGTTAATTCCTAATAAACTAATTATGCTTTTACTTTTGGGTGTTTTCTGAATGTCTTGTGTCTGATGCTTAAATTTGTGTCAAGTCTTGCGCGTGGCGAAGAGGTTGGATAAATACATAAATCCAATAACGCTAGGGTAAATAAAAGAAAATAATACCAGAGCTAAGTAGTAAAAATTGTTGAGAAAAATGATGCTTTCATATATCTTATTTTGCTTCCTCTGTGAAATGAACAAAAAATTTTATAATCAATCAAGTCAAGATGCTTCAAACAATTTTCTTAGATATAACAACAAGTAAGGATAACGAACGTTTGTCGAACACCATATATATATATATATATATATATATATATATATATATATATATATATATATATATATATATATATATATATATATGTGCTGTTTACAACATAAGATGACCACATGTAGGATTTATTTCCCCAGGGAACATAAGGTTCGTTATTGTTACAGACGTAATTAAAATGGTGCCACATTTAACGAATAGGAAAGATAGATGCTGTAAGCAAGAGACGAGATGTAATTGATGAGTTTGTGGCCTAAAGAACCAAAGAGTGCGATATACAGTTCTTATTAAATTCACATATGGAAAAATATTTTCAATGATTACGTAGAAAATTTGAAGTTCATAAGTTTTGATTTTCCGAAACCAGGAAGCTGAAACTTTTGAATTTGTAAATGTGGAGATAAAATGCATATCAGCCATCACTTATTCAGCTTCACACACACACACACACACACACACACACACACACACACACACACACACACACACATATATATATATATATATATATATATATATATATATATATATATATATATATATGTTGCGTGCTTCATCTGACGGATGTATTTTTTAAAATACGTTTTAGTAATGGGCTGACACGCGGAGGTGAGATAAATATAGGTGAATGCAAACTTATATATATATATATATATATATATATATATATATATATATATATAGTGGATCAAGATAACACCTAAAATAATTTATCTCACCTTTTCATGTCAACTCTATTATTAAAACGTGTTTGAAAAAATACATTCGTCCGATGAAGCACGCCACACATACACACACACACACATATATATATTGTCATCCACAAACCTACTGTTTTGTTGTATCACAACTCTTCAGTGTTGCTAGATACGCAGGGCGCTCCAAGATAGGGTCGAAACCCGCCCAACTTTACGTTCGGCTTAGTATCTTACCGCTCAGCTACAAGACGACATACACTTATAATTTTTCCCATTTTGGGTTACAGAGTTTGATAATAAAATAATGCTTTGATCGTTTAATGTTCCACCAGAAAATGCAATTCTACACTTATTTACGGGTTAGTATATTAGCCTAGTTGATTGAGTGTTCGCCACTGGCTCGAGAGACGGGGTTTAATCCCAGGTCGAGTCATACCAAAGACCCAAAAAATGGTACTTGATTCCTCCTTGCTTCACACTTAGCATTATAAGGTAGGCATCAAGGGTAAAGTGGAGTAATACAGGAGAAAGAGTAGCACCCTCCTCTACGCCTCGATGTAGTAGCTATTGAAATTGTGGCCTAATGTATGGAATAAAATCCGACATTATGAGAAATGGAGGACAATGCAGAAGTTTAAATTGACATGTTTCGCCATAAAATAACTTAATCGGAAATTTCTGTTCGTACAGTAAAACATATCCACCAAATTTTCCGATTTGTATTCTTGATATATATATATATATATATATATATATATATATATATATATATATATATATATATAGGTATTATTCGGTCCAGTTAAACCAGAGTTGGGAGTAATTCCTTCAGGACAAGAAAATAATTCAGGAGCTGAACATTTAAATTTTCCTGGTGGAGAGCTCAATGTAATTCCTAAAATAACCGGTCTTTGGTTTTTTCTTTAAAGATATATATATATATATATATATATATATATATATATATATATATATATATATATATATAAGTATTCTTATTTGTATTCTTGATTTATGTATACATAAGAGTCCTGACTTTAATGTTAAATTTGTATATTTGATAGCCACAAGTGAGTTGAGTGCATCTACAAGGTGGGAAATTATATTGAAAGATGATCAATATCTATAGTATAAAATGATTTTTCATCATGAGACTATAAGCTCATTGGTTAACCTCCGTAGAGAACTAACTAGATGGTTATATATGGACAGATTGGGGAGGATAGCTACTTAGCTAGATAGATAGCTAGATAGATCGATAGATATAACTCTATAATACAGAAATATTTGTGTCTATAAGCCAACTTTCATCTGTCTGTGTCAATGAATGTGTGAAGATAGATGTATATAGACACAAGTATATATATATATATATATATATATATATATATATAGATAGATAGATAGATAGATAGATACAGAGACAGTGAGAGAAATTCCCCTGAAGTAAGTTGTCCTTATCTTTACCCATTTCAGACAGTGGAGGAAAGACAGGTATGTGTTGTCTTCCATCTGACGAACTAACGATGTTGAATAGGAATTAATTTTGAACTGGGCACCACACATGATATTATGGTTAGCAAGCTAGATATGCAAACCAATGTTAGTGTGTTGGATTCTCACAGGGTGCCCCACACTTCTAGCGTTTTGCCACATCCTATCTTAGCTTATTAGATAACTGCATTATTGAAGTAGAGCACCTCATGTGATTTACCAGTTAGCCCGCAAGATTAGCAGACCCATGTTAGGGAGTTCGTTTCTCACTGGCCTTTTGCCATAACTAAGTTAAACTAAGTAAATAACTATTTAAAAGCCGTCTAGGAACTGGGGTTCATATCCGAGCTGAAGCACTTTGTGTTCACTTCTTGGTAATGTCCTTTATAAAACTAAGTAAGCCAGAAAACGGAAACGAGAAAAAAAACAAAACAAAACAGAAGACTTCATATATTTAGCAAACTTGTAAAATCTTCGATGTTTACGAAGCAGGGATACGGGAATAAACGTCCTTGTACAAGTAATAATACAATTGTTCTTTATCCACATTGCTTCTGCAACAATAAAAAATACGACTACAACTACAGCTTATTGTTCTTAAAATTACCGAAATAATGTGATCTTTCTCCAAATCAAACGCTTTTCCATAGAGCTTTCTCCCATATCACTAACTCTTTCTTCTTAACAAACCTTACCATGGTGTGGGCGTATCTTTGGGGGGATGCTATCGGTGAGATGAGCCCGTTCAAAGTAAAATAGATTTCATTAAATTCTGACTAAATGAAAGGATTATCTAGACTGTAGTGTGAAACCTTCCAAGTAAATGCAGTTGTATTATACTTACTGAGAGACCGTGAATAGCATGAGTAATACATAATATCAGTTTTAATTCGGCAATCTGTTTCATCTCAAAGTATTTCCTTTTCTTTTCTAGTGTTGATTAGTAGCTATAATAAGTCACTATATTATTCCTGATGTCAGAATATCTATACCCGCCTTTCTTTTGAGTTGAGTCGTCTCTTTTGTATCGCCAGATTTGTAATATGTCCCCCAATTTCACTTCCGAGCGATTTGCGTCGTTCTCATTTGTTACCAGTTTGACTAAATTTCTTATCTCTCTTTGACTGACACATCTGTTCCTACTCGCTGTTTGTCTTCATTCTAGTCACTTACGAAGCTTGACCTAGTTTGGCACAAGGATACAAGTATCGAACTCACTAAACAGTTGTTGGTCTGATTGACTAACTCGCTAACCGTTATAATTTACGAAGCTTTTCTTAGTTTGGCACAAGGCCTGGAGTATGGGGCAACCCAGTAGGAATCGAACTGCTAAACTAGCTTGCTAAACATTACACCAGTCGCGGTTTCTCTTTTCGACTTCATGGTATAGTTATTTGGCAAGTGGAGTTTAGAATAGCACAAGTCAAAAATTCTGTAATGTTCGTGGGAATTGAACTTACGACACAATAGTATCAGCCCACAAGACAAGCTTGCAAAATATTTGCTTGCTTGATTCGCTTACTTAGGTCAGCTCAGCGAAGTCTGACATAAGGATACAAGTTTTAGACAACAAGAGCGGATCCAACTCATTACATAGTCGTTAGTCTGACTGGCTAGTACGTTAATTTTTTACCTAAAGACAACGTATTAAAAACGACCAAACAAATAAATGTTGGTTACTTTAGCACCAGGAACCAAGCGTAGGTCATCAAATATTTATTCACGCAACCCTTCCGCCATAAATAGAATACAACACAAGGTTCATTTGACCCATAGGTGATGTTGAAAGTTGGGGGAACAGATAAATCAATATCTTTCTTAAGTCCATTTGTCTGATGTGAAACGCAGACAACCTAGTCTGGATCAACCAGTATATACAAAATGATAAATAAAAGAAGTTCTATGCCTCGCTCAGAAAAAGGTTCTAGGAGGTGTCCTCGTGGTGTAATGGTTAAAGCGATGGACTGCGGAATCGTAGCATGCGAGTTCGTACTCCAGTCGCGCTATTACGTTCACTTTCGGGAAAATACCCTTGGGAAAGGTATGAACTCCCTTATTCTCTCAGCTATGGGTTAAATAGTACCACTACTGTTCTTCTAGGAGAATGGCTTTGGCATTAAATAACCAAAAAAGAGTTGATGTGCCATTAAACAAAGAAACCAAACCAAACCAAAAAATTTCTTAGCCTCACCCAGAAAAAAGTTCTATGCCTCAACCCCACAAAAAAAGTTCTAAGCCTCATCCAGAAAAAAGTTCTATTCCTCACCCAGAAAAAGTTCTATGTCTCACCCAGAAAAAAGTTCTATGCTTCACACGGAAAAAAATTCTAAGCCTCACCAAGAAAAAGTTCTATGACTCACCCAGAAAGAAGTTCTATGCCTCACCTAGAAAAAAAAGTTCTATGCCTCACCCAAAAAAAACGTTCTAAGTCTCACTCGGAGAGAAGTTCTATGCCTCACCCAGAAAGAAGTTCTAAGCTTCACCCAGAAAAAAGTTCTATGCCTCGTCCAGAAAAAACGTTCTAAGCTTCACTCGTAAAAACAGTTCTAAGCCTCACCCAGAAAAAAGTTCTAAGCCTCACCAAGAAAAAGGTTCCAAGCCTCACCAAGAAAGAAGAGCATAGCTGAACATTTTGGTTTGCTTTGTTTTCCTTTTTTTAATGGAACCTCAGTCTTTGTGGGTTATTTAATGCTAAAGTCATCCTTGTATAAAAACAGCTGTGAAACTTTTACTCATAGCTGGTGAGGGATAAAAAGATTCATATCTTTCCTACCGGTATTAGTCCGAAAGTGAACGTCATGGCGCAACTGGAATTCGAACTTGCTTACTTCGAAGCTGCAATCCAGCCCTTTTAGCCATTACACCCTGGGTGACTCCTCAAAGAACATTTTTCTTGTGGCAACACACTCCAACTTATAAAACTAGAAAAATCTGAATTCGTTCTTCAAGTTTTACTATGTTCTTCTTTCTTGGTGAAACTTAAAACTTTTTGAATAACGCTTGTTGGTTGCTTTTTTCATTTTGGTTATTTTTATTCTTTTGAAAACCAGAAAGATTATTCTGTCGGTCCAGCAGTTGTAAAGTCACTGTAGAATGAAATATATAATCATAATTGCATTTTATATCAAGAGAAAGTAAAGAAAGTAATCTTTTTTTTTTTATCTCTGAAAATAAAAATAGTACTTATAGTAAAGATTGAAACCGTTTTTTTCAGTTTAAAGTGATTTTTAAGAATTTTTGTCAGCGAAGGGTGATAGATTAGTAAGTATTTACCCAACTCCTTTTTGCCCAATCAGCTGGGGCTGTAGAATAACGAGTGTCCGAGATAGGATATTAAAGAATCTGATGGTGAGGTTCCAGTGATATTGGAACTTTGGGGAATGTGGAGTATCCCTTCATTGCCATCGCTCCAAGGTCCACTCTGACCTGGAGTGGTAGCACCTGATAAGGGTCCTATCTTTTGGTTAGATAGAACTAAACCATGTTTTTTTTTACTTTACTGGTTTTTTTTTGCATTTAAACTGCGTACATATGCTAAACTGAATTGCTCGAAACAGAACTGTTTTGACATCTAAACTGTGTACTTAGCGAAACTGAATTATCTGAAATAAAACTCTTTTGACATTTAACTCTGTGTATTGCCCAGTCGGCTGGGGCTGTAGAATACACCTGCTGCACCTCTACAGAGGGGTAAGACCCCCCAAATAATTGTCCTGGATATGACACTAAACAATATGATGGTGAAGTTCCAGTGATGCAGGAACTTTGGGGAATGCAGAGTACCCCTTCATTGCCATCACTCCAAGGTCCACTCTGGAGTCGTAGTATCTGATAAGGGTCCTATATATGGGTTAAATAGAACTAAACTGCATACTTATGCTGAACTTAATAGTTTGAAATAGAACTGATTATTTGTTTAAAATGGATTTGGCATTTAATAACCTACAAAGGTTGATATGCCATAAAACCCAACCAACCAACCAACCTAACTCCTCTGACATGAGCAGGATGCAACACAAAATCAATTTTCAAATGAAATACTGTTGGTTTGAATGAAATGTTTTTCTTTTTTTAGTTTGGTTGCCTTACCAAAGCTAAAAGAACCCAGTCTGGTTTTCATTTAGTATGGGCAAATGTTAACCAAAGTTTCCGAAACTTGTAGTTTCACGTGACAAATAAAGCAAAAATGTGCCCCGGAATTCCATTTCCCAAGCAGCACCTTTCCTTTATACTAACAAGTTAAGATTACGTTTTTTCTTGTAGGAAGCAAACTAAATACATATTTTTTACAAGTGAGACAGCAGTAGTGCCTTGCCTTGGGAGATTCAAAATCTGCAGCTTCACTTTCACGTTGCTTTAAAAAAGGAATGGTTGTGGATTACGATAATACTTTCGCCACGAAAACAGATTAATTTTCTTTTACCCACATGTATGTTTTAGGGTCTTAGACTAAACACAGCCCTGTCATATTACTTTTAAAAGCATATAATTGTGTATAAATTAGATAGGAATACTTGAAACCATACCACAGTGTGTAAATAATTAGTATTAGATAGGAATACTTGAAACCATACAACCGTGTGCAAATTATTTGTATTAGATAGGAATACTTGAAACCATACAATAGTGTACAAATTATTTGTATTAGATAGGAATACTTGAAATCATACAACTATGTGCAAATTATTTATACTTGATAGGGATACTTGATTTAACTGATTACAAAACCTCTTAAGAAATAACTACAAAAATTTGAACTATAGATATACAATAAATGCTCTTCCCTAACCTCAAGGCATAAGATAACTCCAGACGGGTTGACATGCCGTTAAAATGAATCAAGCAATCAATCTTATGAATTCTCTTAACAACGACTTTTGCCTTCCTTCATACTGCTAGAATTTCGAATTATCGTCCTATTTCTTATATTTTTCTAATCAAAGTTATTAATTGCTCGATTGCGCCGTGCTTAGGCTACTTCTCTTTATTTCCCTTTTATTCGTTTGTTATTTAGTCTGTTGATCATTTATTTCTAACAATTCATATCCGATTTTTTGATTTCCAGTCGTCCTGCTTTCTTACTTGTTTCAGTTTAATGATTATACTAAATAAAGTGTACAATAGTATAAAAGAAATTTACGGTGAGAAGTCGAGTTATAGAGGGGTGTCATCGTGGTGTAATGGTTAAAGCGATGGACTGCGGAATCGTAGTACGCGAGTTCGTACTCCAGTCGCGCTATTACATTCACTTTCGGGCAAATACCATTGGGAAAGGTATGAACCCCCTTATCCTCCCAGCTATAGGTTAAATAGTACCACTACTGTTCTTCTAGGGGAATAGATTTGGCATTTAATAACCTACAAAGGTTGATATGCCATTAAACAACCAAACCTAGTCGAGTTATACGTACATAATTGATTTGTTACGTTAAAATATGTAATGAATAAAAAGAACAAGAAGAATCTATTAACTTCATCAATTGGTAAAATTGGGGTAGAATTTAACTATAACCTAGTTATGGTTAAATAGGGTAAATTGTTCTCTCTAGTTTTTGTAGGGCAACCAGTTTAATGGAAGGAAAACCCAGAATGTAAAATATTCTTTTTTGAATGATTAGTTGTCTAAATTTCTGTGACGAAGCTTGATGGTTTTATCAATAAGAGTTTTCTGACTATTGTCTTCGTCTTCATTTTTTTTCACAACGTTTTGGTCGCTGAATCCTCCGGCCTTCCTCAGGTGTCCTCTGTTTATCTGGGCATAGAAATGATTCAGCCTGGGAAATCATTTTTAATGTTTGAATTTAAAACTGATTTCCCGGGTTTAAAGTCAAAATTTAAAAATGATTTCCCAGGTTGAATCATTTCTATGCCCAGATAAACAAGGGACACCTGAGGAAGGCCGGAGTATACAGCGACCGAAACGTTGTGAAAAGAACAATAACGACGAAGACAATAGTCCGAAAACTCTTACTGATAAAAATGATTTGAATGAATATCGAATATTGGTGTTGAAATTTACTGAATTTCAATGTGTGTGTGTGTGTGTGTGTGTGTGTGCGTGTATATATATATATGTTTGTGTATATATATAAATATATATATATAAGTATAAAATGCTATGATATATTACTCTCAGGTCCACTCTGATCCAGAATTATGTTAGGGTGTCATCTATGGATCAAATACATCTGTTTAA
The DNA here is from genome assembly GCA_963585895.1 of Sepioteuthis lessoniana. Classification (NCBI taxonomy): domain Eukaryota; kingdom Metazoa; phylum Mollusca; class Cephalopoda; order Myopsida; family Loliginidae; genus Sepioteuthis; species Sepioteuthis lessoniana. Next base: position 85,727 of record CAUZXS010000383.1, read on the forward strand.
AAATGAAAAAAATTATTCGTTCTGACTCGGAGCAAAAAAAAAAAATTGATTGAAACAAAAGCAAAAAAAAAATGTAAATATAAATGTACAATGAACGCGATTCTCTAATCTCTTGGCATAAAATAACCCCAGATGGGTTGACATGCCCTTAAAATCAATCTATCAATAAAGAGAGAGAGAGAGAGAGAGAGGTGGAGAGATTTCTTGCATGAGACAGAGTACACTGACAGAAGATAAATTTACGACAGTGAATGTTGGATTTACTCCAGAGCGTACGGTTAACAAATACTATTTTTTTCCGAGAGAGATTATTAGACGCTGAATAGAAATTGAAATTTTTATCTACTCGGTAGCACAGTGATTAACGTATTGGAATGTGGCATTGTACTAAGCGAGTTCGAACTCCCGTCGGGCTATTACGTTTACTTTCGGATATGAGCTCCTCCTGACCCCTCTAGTTGTGGATTAATTAGTACAAGTGCTATTTTTCTACAAGGGTTCAGAATAGCTACTTCGTCTGAGTTTTCGCCTAGTGCACCTAGGCCAAATTCAATATCGTCCATTAGAGCTTTAATTCTCGAAGTTTTTCAACTCAAGGATTTACGAGTTCGATTCCTGGATAAAGCTTGTTGCGCTTTACTTTGAAAAAAGCATGTATTCATCTGTTCTCCCACCCTCAATTAGGGGTAAATAGTAAACAGAATGAATAATTTAGCCTCGGTTAGGCAACTAGCTATGAAGGAAAACTCTGAACTCAAAAAAAGTTTTAATCCGCTTAAAAATTGACCTTTTGCCATAAATTGCTTGTAGTGGAGGGGTTGGGTAAATGCATTATCATTCAAGATAAAAGCGAATGTAATATAATTATCGTTGTTAGAAATGGGTCCGGCGAGCTACGTTCAAATCCAGGAAGAGGCATTTTGTGTTTCACTTTTTGCAAAGGCTTTTGGCAAAGGTATGAATCCATCAATTCTCCTCCTCCTAGCAATGGTTGAATAGGGTGGATTGTGCTCTCTAGTCTTTGTAGGGCAGCCAATTTAGGAGAAGGAAAAACCAATGAGTTTAAATTAAACTTCATTTTTGTAGTGGGGTTGGGGGGGTTCCCACACAACTACAAATAAAACAATAGGGTTGACTGGACGCTCTAACATTGGTAAGGCAACTCATTTTGGAGAAGGAAGACTCTGAATTAAAAATCAGGAGTCCAACGTTATCTTCAGTCTCGTTCTGGAAACTTATGCAGCGACATTGATGCCAAGTTGAATAGCAGCTTGAATAACAACAACTGTGTCGTGGGTTGGGAGATCTGATGCATGAGTAACCGCCGATTTTCCATACAATCTTGCCTCGGCCTTTGTCAAGATTCGAGCACATATGTATATTCCCGTGAGACTGACGGATTCCATAAGATAACCTTTGAGATATACTTACAGTTATTTTAAGTTGGTGAAATTGTTTAAATTACTACGTAAGCCGCGCGGTTCTACTGACTTTATATTGTCTTTCGTTTGTTTCTATAAACAAGGGCGAAAACTGCACTTTTCAAAGACCTTTCTATTTAGACAGACATAAATATGTTCCAAAGAAGATATATAAAACTTGAATGGAGTAGTTATCGAATTCATTATAAACAATTCTAAGTAAACGATTCTGGATGTGTTCTTTGTTCGACTGATGTATTCATGAGAACGAAGTGAGAGGGGGGCGTATATAAGGAACAGAGCAACATTAAACCATTCACATAGTTATTCAAGAATGACAAGCATAAAAAAACTTGGGATAATATGAAAAGCAACAGGTAAACGTCACAAGGAAGAGAACATTAGAAAATAACGTCTGTTTGTTTCTACCATGGAGGCATTCGAGGTGCAACGGTTATCGTCGTAAGAAGTGGATTCGGTTACTCGAGTTCAAACCCAGATCAACTGCGTTTGATTTTCGCATATGGCTTGGAAAAGGTGTGAATTCAATTAGGGGTAAATAGTAGGTTAGATTGATTTTTTAAAAAATTCAATTTGATAAAAACCAGAAGATACAACAGTATATATTCAAACGCCCTGATGAATGGTTATTGTTAAAAAAAACTCAAAACAAACCCGAAACGTTTAACGCTGACAAATCCAACTATGAATAAAATCATTCACTGAAGACTTTGGGTTTTTTATTGGTGTACATTTTAATATATATATATATATATATATATATATATATATATATATATATATATATATATATATATATATATATATATATATATATATATATATTAGCTGAATTTTAATGAGAAATATTCACTGAGTAATATTATTGGATTGATATTTAACAGTGAATTAAGTGCATGACAAAGAAGTAGATGATGTTAAAACAATTTTTTTGTGCAAATTAATTATATAAACTAGTCCTGAATATGTCCTTCTTCTGATTGGTTTAATTTTGTTGGGTTTTATTGCATATCAACCATTGTAGGTCCTTTAATGCCAAATCCTTTTTATGCATATATATTAAATATAAATGGATATACACAGACAGCTTTCGATAAACTATCGATCATATGGAAATCAGACCTGACCGATAGAATGAAACGCAGTTTCTTCCAGGCAGCGGTCGTGTCGATACTGATTTATGGATGCACCACTTGGACGCTAACAAAACGGCTGGAGAAGAAGCTAGACGGCAATTACGCAAGAATGTTGCGAGCAATATTGAATAGGTCCTGGCGGGCAACACCCCACAAAGCACCAACTATACAGCCACCTGCCTCCCATCACGAAAACTATCCAAGTTAGACGAGCCAGACACGCAGGACACTGCTTGAGAAGCAGAGACGAGCTCATAAGGGATGTACTCCAATGGACCCCCACATATGGCCGAGTAAGAGCAGGACGACCAGCTAGAACATACATACAGTAGCTGTGTGAGGATACGGGATGTAGCCCTGAAGACCTGCCAGAGGCGATGAACGATAGGGAAAAGTGGCGAGAGAGGGTCAGGGATATCCGTGCTAGCGGCACGACATGATGATGATGATGATATATGAATTGTAAGTGAGTACTTTGGTGGTAATTTCATTTTTAAATAAGTTACAACTAATTTGTTTGCACACTAGAACTGCTGTTGTTCTACACAGTTAAATGTTTTCAAACACATATAATTCTATTCAATATTAATCATTTGTTTGTATAAAGTGAAGTGGTTAAAAGTATTGCTATTTAACACCCGTTATTTGAACACAACTCATTTGTTTTCACTCACTTAAATGGTTCCAAGTATTGATATGTATCATTAAGAATTCAATCAAACATAAGCCACTTGTTTACACACAATGATATGATCAAACGGTTCTCTTTCTAACTATTCAATTTAGCATGTCATTTGTTTGCACACAGTTTAAATGTCAAACAGTTCCATTTGACCCATTGTTAGGACCCTATCGGTTGCTACCACTCTGGGTCAGAGTGGACCAGGAAGCAATGGCAATGAAGAAGTACTTGCATTCCCCAAAGCTCTAAGACTGGAGCTTCACAATCAGATGGATTTGTATCATAATAAGGACACTCACTGAAAGG